>CBVK0100315564.1:0-17653 GCA_900067695.1 Picea abies
TTTAAGGATCTTGTTTTTCCTTCTTTGTAATCAGATCCTACAATTGTGGATCTTGTAATTAATGCTCTTAGTTGGAGAGTGAGTAAGGAAAAACTATATGTATATTCCTTATGTGCGCCATGAGGGAAAAGGAGGAGAGGAAAGGAGAGAGTGCTTAGCTATTGAAAGCCATAGTGCTGAGCTAATGAAGAGCCATAGTCCTTGAATGCAAGAAAGCTTTGAGAGCTCACTTTGAAGAAGGAATATAGAAGATCTGCATTCCAGTTGGAGTAGGTCCAGAGACGTAACCCCAAAGATGGAGGGGTGAACTCCGTTATCAACATTGGTTTCCTCTCTCTTATTTGCCTTCGTGTGTTTTATACTCCTTAATGTTCATTTGTATTATGTTTATGCTTGTAATGCTTTATGATAAATGAACTAAAGTGCTCAATAAAACCTATATAAGCCATAGTCAATTTTAATATCCTCACATTGTAAACATTTGGGAGAGTAGTACTCAACCTGTTTACGGATCACTCTTAAACTCAATAGTTACAAACATCAGCACTGATTATGCCTAAGTGTTGTCTTTGAAAATCAAAAACTGACTTTCCTAGTGGCTTTGTAAAGATATCAGCAAGCTGATCTCGAGAACAACATAATTGTAGTGCAATATCACCATTATTGACTAGCTCGCGTATGAAATGAAAACAAGTGTCAATGTGTTTTCTTTTCTTATGAAACACATGATTTTTGGATAAAGCAATTGCTGAAGTATTATCACAAAAAATAGTAGTTGGATCCTTTTATGTATGTGACATATCTTTCAATATTCTTCTCATCCACACAGCTTGACAAGATGCTGAGGTAACAGCGACATACTCTGCCTCTGCATAAGATATTGAAACAATTGGCTTCTTCTTTGATGCCCATGAGATTACGTTCGTGTCCAGTTGAAAAACATGTCTAGATGTGCTTTTCCTGTCATCTAGGCTGCCTGCAAAATCACTGTCTGTGTAACCAGAAAGTTGATTACTATCAGATTTAGTGTACCATAAGCTGAAATAGAGAGCTCTTGCAAAATATCTCAAAATTCGTTTTTCCATTTTCCAATGAGAATCATTGGGGGATTCCATGAATCTGGAAACAAGCCTAGATGCATACATAATGTCAAGCCTAGTTTCTGTAAGAAACAACAAACTACCTACTAAACTTTTGTATAGGGTATATTCCACTGTAGGACCTTCATCATTCTTGCTCAATTTTGTGCCTAGTGGTATGGGGGTTTCTGCTGGATTGCATCCTTCCATGCGAAATCTTTTGATGATGTTTGCTGCATACTTTTGCTGACAGACAAAAATGCCTTTGGTTGATTGATCAACCTCAATTCCTAAAAAATATTTCATTATGCCAAGATCTGTCATCTCAAACTCAGATTCCATGGCATGTTTAAAATCTGTTAACTCAAAATTTCCAGTATAGATCATGTCATCAACATATAAACATACAATCAAAATTTTACCGTGCTGATCTATTTTGGTGTAAAGAGTTGGCTCATTTTGGCTTCTGCTGAAACCACTTTTGATCAGATAAGTGTCAATTCTGTTGTACCAAGCTCTTGGAGCTTGTTTTAATCCACACAAGGCTTTCTTCAACCGATATACTTTGGCTGGGTGCTCTTGGACTTCAAATCCAGGTGGTTGATCGACATAAACTTCTTCTTCTAAAAGACCATTCAAGAATGCTGACTTCACATCCATATGGTATACTTGCCATTTGTGTTGAGCTTCTATGGCCAATAGAGTCCTTACAGTGTCTAATATTGCTACTGGAGCAAAAGTTTCACCATAATCAGCACCTGGTTGTTGTAAGAATCCTTGGGCAACAAGTCTTGCCTTCTGTTTTTCAATCTTCCCTTTTTCATTTAGTTTAGTTTTGTAAACCCACTTGACACCAATACTCTTCTTGTGTCTTGGAAAATCAACAAGATCCCATGTCTTGTTCTTCTCAATGGAGTCAATTTCTTGGTTCATGGTTTGAACCCAATGTGGCTCCTTAGCGGCTTCGTTAAAAGATGTAGGTTGACATGACATTAAAGAAAAAAGATTGTGTTGTTCAAAGTCATCCAACTACTAATGGATTTCTCTCAAACTTCGAGTTCTCTTATTTTGTGGTTCAGAGAATGATTCTCTGTTGGAAGCTGAGTTATCCTAAGAATTTTCAGGTTGTGTTTGTACTTGCAATCTTGGAAGAGTAGTTTGAGGTACTTGCTGTTCTGAATTTTCTGTGTTTTCAGAACTTGGTAGCAATGGATTTTGACTGTCCATCTTCTGATTTTTTGAATCATTCCAGAATTGATTTTCTAGAAATTTTACATCTCTACTGAGAATTAATTTCTTGGTGATTGGATTGTAAAGCTTGTAAGCTTTAGATGTTTCACTATATCCAGTGAAAATACATTTCTCACCTTTATCATCAAGTTTCTTCCTTAATTTGGAAGGTATGTGAGAGTATGCTATTCATCCGAATGTCCTTAGATGCGCTACATTGATCTTTGTCCCACTCCATGCTTCTTGAGGAACTTTCATCTTTAGACTTGTGGTTGGAGATCTATTAAGGAGATAAACTGAGCATGCTACTGCTTCAACCCAAAAACTATTTGACAAACTTTTTTCTTTGAGAAGTGTTCTTACCATATTCATTATTGTCTGATTTTTCCTTCCAGCCACTCCATTCTATTGTGGAGTATATCTGGTTGTTGTTTGCATGATAATGCCATGTGATTTGCAGAAATTTGCAAATTCTCTGGAGTTGTATTCTCCTCCTCCATCTGACCTGAGAGCTTTGATATATTTGCCACTCTGTTTTTCAGCTTCTGCCTTGAATTCTTTGAATTTTGTGAATGTTTTTGACTTGTGTCTGAGAAAATAGATCCATATTTTTCTGCTGAAATCATCAATAAATGTTAGAAAGTAAAATCTACCACCTATTGACTCTGTTTGCATTGGTCCACATAGGCCAGTGTGAAAAAGTTCAAGATGTTGTTTGGCTTGATTTGATGATTGTGGAAAACTAGTTCTCTTATGTTTTCCAAGTATGCAAGACTCACATGGGGCAATTTTCTCTTTAAAGATAGGAGGAACTTCGACCATAGTGTTCTTCTGAAGAAGAATTAGACTCTGAAATGGTATATGTCCAAATCTTGTATGCCAAACCATAGTTTCATTCAGGGTGGATGCACTTTGTGCATATGGTTGACTAAGTTTTGCAGTTCGGAGTGTAACGAGAAACATCCTATTTGGAGTCATATGGATTTCAGAAATCAATTTTATGCTAGGGTATTTGTCATATATTTTGCAAGATGCTCCCTCAAAAAGTACCTTATAGTCATGTTCAATGAGTTGTCCTACACTTAGCAAATTAAGTTTCAGATCCGGTACATGATAGACATTGTTTATGTCTTTCTTTACATTTTGTTTAGTAAGAATAGGAATAGTTCCTTTTCCTTGAACTTTGAATAAGTAATCATTTCCTAGTGTAATATCAGATGAGATTGAAGAATCAATGCATGAAAGTAATTCTTTGTTACCTGTCATGTGATTGCTGCATCCACTATCCAACAACCAGAGATCTTTAGGTTGTTCTTCAGTCTTGTGGAATGAGAGAAACATACCTCTTGAGGTGTCTCCCGTATGATTTGACACATGTGCTCTGCCTGAGAGATGATCTTCTTGCTTCTTCCTGCATTCAGATTCATAGTGCCCATACTTTTTGCAGTAATAGCATACTTTTTGCAGTAATAGAATTGTATGCTTGATTTCTCATTTGATCTTCTCCCTTTGCCTCTATGAGGCTGGAAATTCTGATGTTGATTTTTTTGTTGTTGTCTTTGACCTTGGAAATTTTGATTTGGATATTGTTTTCTGTTACCTCCACTGGAGTGAGGATTACATTGATTGCTCCCTCTTCCTTGGTGACCTCTGCTTCTTCCTCTGCCTTTCCCTATGCTGAAGGAGAATTGAGTTTTGAAATCATTTGAGATTTACTCATCTGTGATATGCAGTCTAGTCTCATGTGTCACCAGAGAACCAATTAATTCATCTGTTGAAAATATTAATAGATCCTTGGATTCAAGGATTGTTGTTACAACCATTTCGAATATTTGGTAAACATCTGAGAATTTTCTCAACAATGCGTTGATCAGTGATGGCTTCACCAGTCAATCTGATCTAGTTCACGATGCCCATGACTTTGGTCATGAACTGATCCACATTTTCGGACTCTGTCATCCTTAAAGTCTTGAATTGTGTCCTCAAGGTCTGTAGTTTAACTGTTTTGACCCTGTCATTTCCTTGATAGGAAGATTTAAGAATATCCCAAGCCTGTTTGGAAGTACTAGCGCCTGTGATTTTTGAGAAAATCGAGTCATCCACAGAATTCTGAATCCAGAATTTTGCTTTATTTTCTTTGTTCCTTAGTGTTGCCTGAGCAATTCTCTGCGGATTATTCATGGCAGAAAGTGCGGCTGGATCTGTTTCCACATATCCAAGATCCACTGGCTCCCAGCGTTATTGTGCTTGCAAGAAGGATCTCATCCAAAGAGACCAAAACTCGTAATTCTTTCCCAGAAGAATCAAACCCTGAGTTGGTCCTAAATTTCTCGACAACATTTTTTTTTTTTTACAACATTTTTTTTTTTTTTTGAAAGAAAAAAAAAATCTCAGAAACAAATAGAGGGAAATTTGGTATTTACCTCCGATCGTCGAAATGTTGATTTGTCGATGGCCGAAGGGAGATTATCGGCCTTGAATTGGCCTTTTTCACGGTGTAATGTTACCACGCGCCTTGATGTTAAAGCGCTACGGGATTTTTCGGTTCTTTGTCTTTGAAATTGACGTAATGCGAAATTCGCCTTTGGACAATTCAACAGTCCAGATCTTCTTGTGATCTGACGGCCCAGATCTTATCAGGATATCGTGAATCAGGACTTCGTGAACCTTGATGACGAGCTCTTCTGACTCCTCGATTCCCCGATCTCCGATTTATCAATTTCTCGATATGAGACTTTTTCCTTCGGGAGATTTCCTGAATTCTTTGATCTCCACCATGCGTCCTCCTATGATGGGTGGCCATGATCACTTCTCGCGATTTCGAGACTTCAACTGCTCCGGACGTCTCATCTTCAGGATTCATGATTTTCCGAATCCCGTAATACCAATGCACTCTCCTATTGGGATTTTTTCGAAGGCCTCGATTTCTGCCACGCGTCCCAACAGATGGACGACTCAAGGCTGCTTCGGGGTTTTCACTGTGGAGATTCCCAATCCCTTGTTTTGACTATATGACGTCAGCTGGGCCCCAAAACAAAGCTTTCCTCCTGTCGGGATTTTAGACTTCTCAGTTCTAAAATGATCGTGTTTCTTGTCCTCAAGATTCGTGAAACGCCGAATCCCAATGTGTCAATTGACTCTCTCGATCTTGCCCACGTGTTTCATCAAGATGGACGGTCCTCGTCGTTTCACGAGTTCGTGACTTGCAACTCCAAATTTCTCTGACAACTTGAAGCCATGATTGTTGAAACGTTGACGGTTTCCTCGATGTCCACCACGTGTCCGAACAAATGGATGGCTGAGATCTTATCGCTATTTTGTGAATCACGATTTCGTGAGTTTAGAACTCTTGTTGTGACGGTCTCTAAAAGCCGCGAACTCCGATATGCCGATTTGACAGCACTTGGATCTACTACCACCTGTCCTCTGAGATGGATGGCTCACAAGTCCTCTTGGGATTTCGCGATATCGCGTATCGGAGTTTTTTGAGTGCAATCACCTTTGTGCGTCCAACTCTCGATTCCCGATTTTGCGATGGGATAAGATCGACGGCTCACGATCTTTTTCAATCCAATGGTCCAGAATGACTCATGATTTCGCGATTCGTGAATTCTCATGCCAGTCTTTTGACCTTTACACTTTGCAAGTCAGCGAAATGTCGAGATCTCGCCACGTGTTTCTTGACAGATGGTCCAGATGATGTCGAGATTTCACAACTTCACAAGTTGAAATTTCTCCTTGGTTCTCCAGAGGACTAAACCTCATGCACCTTCTCATTGATCCAACGGCTGTCAGTCCTCTGTGCAAGATCTAACGGCTGAAATTCTTTTGCCTTTTCCGCTCTCTCTTCGTCCCCTCTGAACTGGCTTTCCACTTTGGATCCATTCGCAGGATGAATCTTACAGCCTCAATGGCTGTTCTTTGCACATGGAATGCATTCTTTTCTCCTGTGGAAGAAAGATTCATGAATCTTTCAAAGATTTGAAAGAATTTCACGAATTCTTTGTTCACTGCTTCAATCTTTGACAGATTTGAAGAATTCCTACAATTCTTTAAACTCTTCTTCTTTCTTTAACAATCTTCCACGAACTTGAACAAATGTCTGTGAAATCTTCAACGTTTCTGCCTTCTGTAGGAATCTTTAATGAATTGAATGAATTCTTTGAGTTCTTTAAATGTTCTTCTGTCCTGCAGCTCTTCTTCGTCAATCTTTGACGATTCTCGAAAATTACAAGAATCTTCAAAGTTTCTTCTTCTGCACTCTCTTCTTCCTCGATCTTTCGAGTGTTGTACGCTCTGCTTCCTCTGCAAGATTCCTACGATGATCTTTTTAGAGTAGTACGGACAACTCTCCAAGCCCTATGAAAAGTATGTGTCATGTTCTCTCAAGATCCGTGTAAGCTTTTCACTATGAGGATCGTGTTTCTCTCTAGCCTGTGTGAAGAGGCTTACTACTGTAGCTTTGATACCATGATAAATTGTGAAGCAAGAAATGCAGAGAGAAAAGAATAGAACAAAAAACAGTATATTGGAATGTAAGAAGAACTGAAGAGGTTACAATGCAATGGGAAACATCTGAACTAAATAGGCTTAAGCAAATCAAGAATAGAAAGTACATCTGTCTAGAATAGTTGGCAGTGTATAGTCAGACTGTTGAGGTTACATTATATTTAATAGGGAAGACGCCTGACTAGTTGAGAGAGGTAGAGACAGAGTTGGAGTTCGATCATTGAGAGAAAGTGGAGAACAATATGTTTCTCTTGCACCTTATAATTGTGATAATCATCGCGTTGGGCTGGAAAATCCTCCTTCATATCATGTTCTACCACCAGATGCATCCAACACATTATTTGTTGAGGGACTTCCAAGTAATTGCAGTGGCAAAGAGGCAGCTCACATCTTTCGCCATTTTCTCGGTTTCAAAGAAGTGAGGATTGTCAATAAGTCGAAGGAATCTAGAAATAAACTTGAACTAGAGCCCATCGTTAATGTAGTTGTTTTGTGTTTTGTCGATTTTGATAACCCAAAGTGTCCTACAACTGCTATGGAGGCTTTACAAGGGTACAGGATGGATAAGGATGATAGAGATTCACCTTCCCTAAAGTTGCAGTTTGCACATCCTCCGAGGAATAGGAATGGCTTGTCATTTGCACGCAGTAACGATCAAGGTCAAGCTCAACAAGATGAGTGTCGACGCCAATAATTTTGTGGGTTTGTTGACACTGTATGACTCGTTGTTGAAGACTATTTATACATGATTCGTTTTACAACTTTAATGCCACCTTTCATACATATGTTATTCGGTGAAATATATAAATGTTTAACCTTCCCAAAGCAAATTGTCATGTCATTTGTTATTTATGATGTTCCTTTCTATAGGACTGTGTTAAACTATTATGTCACAATTATACCACATCATTAAAAGGGGTTGATATCACAGAACTGGTTAAAAAAATCCAAAATTCTTTTAATTTTCTTGAATTAGCCAAAAACAAATTAGTGTATTTTATTCACCGATTAATATGAAATTAGGAGGTGGATTGAGGATTGATTTGATATCATTTTTTCCGCCACTCATCCCCACAATATTGAAGTCTATGGAGGACTGATTTGATATCAATGTCCAACCAATCTTGTTCCTTAGCCATAAATGGATGGGGAGCCACCCATCCCATGAAAATTGAAGCAAGGATGGATTTGATTCGAAAATTCATGTAATTCGTCTGAATTGGCCAAAAAAATTGAAAATCTGTGTATTCTATTCACATATGAAATTTGGATTGATCATATGGTGCAATGTCCAACCAAATTTCTTCTTTATTCATCGATGGATGGGGAGCCACAAATCCCAAGAATATTAAAGACGATGGAGGATTGATGTGGCATGAAGGAGAAGCACGTCATTTCTATACATCAGTAAGGTCTAGCAAATCCATATAAAAAATATTTCAAAATTTCTTTAAAAATTGTGTAAACTCAAAACTCTAGGCATGATGGAAGATTGTTGTGCCACGAAGGAGAGGCATGTCATTTATATAGATTGGTATGATTTAGCAAATCCGTTTAAAAAATATTTCAAAATATTTAGAATATTTTTGTAAATTCAAAACTCTAGGTATTTCCCTCATCCATTACCAAGTTTCGTCCACTACAAAAAGACTAGCATTGGTGTAGAATTCCGATAGCACCCTAAGGGTGTTCAGTATTGTCCTGGAGGTCCTAACATTGCACGAAAGGTTGGGAAAGTAGTTATTCGATGTCTTGTATCTGGTTGATCATTATTTATATTTTTCTTCCTATGATTGTGATGTGTCGAAGCTATTTATGTTTATGTGTTGAACATGTGTCATTGTTTAATATATTAATGCATTGGCTTGTGTTGTTATTCATTTCGATGGGGTGCCACTTGTAATGCTTTTAATTATGATGTGGTGTTGTTGTGTGTGTTTTTTTTTGTAAATAAGATGAGTAATTATATTAAAATCCTGCAAAAACTGAAGTAGAGTAGCAAAATACATAGCTGACCAGGCTGCAGTTACTAGACTGCCCCAGCCATGGGGAAACCAATCCAGCCAGCCTATCCAAACCACTATTCAAACCAGACATAAGTTTAAAGAGTATTACTACTGTTTTTCACCCAAGACTTGGAAACTCTATAGACTAACACATACTAAAAGATTAAACACCTGGCTGGTATCCGGACCACGTGGCGTGCAGGTCTCCTGGCCAGGGCTCTTCCTCAATGTACATCGGCCCATCATCCCACTGCTTGCCACCATCCTCATTGCGCTCAGCTCCCTTGGTGTCTTCCGCGTGCGCGTCCGTCTTCCATTCTTCTCCTGCTGGACTTGGCACTGTGCACTGTTCTTCACCCTTAGCCGCCTTGGAGTCCTCCATTGGACTAGTTTCATTAGACTCGGAGAGCAGTTCCTTGTGCAGGGATGAGATAATTCTGAGAAAGCTCGCCACCTTTGTGTCCGTGGCCTAGAGGCGATAATTTAAATCTGTTACCTCTTGCCTTAGCTCGAAAACCAGGTCATGTAGTACAGACAGGCTTTCTTTTACTCGCGCTTTATCAAAGGAATCAGAGAAACTTGGAGCTTCCCTCTTGGACTCATCACGAAGAGAGGGGTCACCGCCCCTATCACCCAAAGGGTCGTGAAAGGGCATGGGGTTAGAGGGATACGCTAGGGGATCTAGGGAGAGCCGCAGGGTTGAAATTGGCGTGCGCGGAATGATAGCCATGGAATTAAATTAGAGAACTTGCAAGGAGACAGGAGGAGACTTAGTTTGCTGGCGCGGGGAGGATTCAGTGGAGGTCGATTCGGGAGGAGTGATCGAGGGTCGTCGAGGCCTCCAGGGAGCACCTCTCCTCGGCCTGCCTCTGGGGCGAGTCATTGAATGCTCAATGCAACTGGCTAGGGGAGCTAAGAGCAGGCGATGGATGAGAATTGTAGGGGCCGCTTCGCGCCAATGGAGGCGAACAGAGAAGAGCCCATGCTGCTCTGGGAGGAGCCCTGCAGCCACCATAACGAAATGTGCTCCAGACATAGTGAACCGACTTAAATGAATTCACGGCAGAGGGGAGAGGACTATCACATAAATGCGCCCTCGCTTCAGAGTTATGACCATTTATGCATCGGGTAGGGTGGTGGGCTGTGGCATGCGCCCATCACGTGGCGGTGTGCCACAATGCCCTATACCTACGCCCAGTGCTTGCCATGCTGCGCTCTCTGTCACCCCATCCGGGGGAGCATCTACCGTTCCAGCTTTGCGAATACATTGCTGGAGAATGGGATGATCCTGATCCCTGTCTGAATTATACTGAAGGTCTGGTCCTTTCCATTTAGTGCCCAGATTAGCCAGATCATCAACAACTTGATTCGCCTTTCTTATGATATGTGTGGGAATGAGAATTTGATTTGGATGCACTAAACCTGCAACCGTCTATAAGCCATGTGACAGTCTCCAGCTGGCTGAAATACTATCCGGGTTTGCCCCATTTAAAATCGGACGCAGTAGACTGATGATGACTTGAGAGTCCCCCTCTACGATCACCTTTGTGTAATTGCTTTGGTTGGCCAGCTGCAGTCCCTTCATGAGTCCCCAGAGTTTGGCTACATTGTTCGTAGTATGTCCGAGGGGTCCTGTTGCTATGTCAAGGATGTGCCCATGATGATTATGAAGGACTACCCCGTATCCAGCATCGCCAGGATTACCTTTGGAGGCTCCATCAAAGTTTAGCTTAACAAAGTCCTCTGGAGGAGGAGTCCAGAGAAAGGGGATGCTCAAAGGGAAAGAGGAGGAAGGGGGGAGTGGGTGTGCTTGAGGGGTGGGTAGAGGTGTCCAGTGCTAGAGTATGGAGAGTTTCGAGGGAGAACTAGCCAATTCTACTTCGGTCCAACTCCTGAGGTGGAGAGTTTCTAAGATATTGCGATAACAATGTCTCCAGCATTGTTGCCAAGGGATAGAAGTGTTTCTGAAGATTCTCCTATTTCTTTCTTTCCAAGTTTGCCAAAGGATAAAGTCGGGTAGAAGTTGTCAGATTCGATTGAGGAGGGGAGAAAGGAAAGCTCGATCTCTCCAATTCGTGATGGTTGCCAGGATGCTTTCTCTGAGGCAGTCTGAGGTGCGCATGATAACCGCTGCTTGGTCCCAAATTTGAGCTGTGTAAGGGCATGTACTGAGAAGATGATTCATGGTTTCTTCAAATTCCCCACATAGTATGCAGAGGGAGGGTCCCACAAATACTCTCTTTAGGAGATTGTCCCAGGTTAGGATGCTCGAGTGTGAGACCGGCCATAGAAAAAGTGTGATTTTCGGTCAATGCTTAAGATTCTAGATTTTTCCCCAAACTTCGTATTCCGAGAGGGAGTTGGGATGAGCTTTTAGCTTATAGGCTTCCCGTGTGTTGAAAAAGCCCTGTGGTCTATAGCCCCACCTAAGAATATCTTCACCTGCAATTATGGGAATCCTTCGTTTGGTCAGCTCCTCTTGTAAAGGTTTCAAATCTATATTCACCCCTAGATTAAGGCGCTCCTCATCCAAATGCCAACATTGCCAGGTGTTCTCCATAGGATTGTCCTGCCAGTAATCCGCTACTCTTGTCAGAACTAGCCATGTAGCTTGAGGGAAAATGTCACGGGCCAATGCTTCAGTGCTCAGGGCTGGCCATTATTGCCAGGAATCCTGCCAGAATAGGGTCATTTCCCCATTTCCTATCTCCCAGAAAGCGTGTTGAGTAATCAAATGTCTATTCTTCTTGGCCGCTGCCTAGATTAGAGAGCCCGGGTTGTCTCCATTCCATCTGATTAGGTTCTTCTCTGCCGTATTGGGGGTGTATTTCTTCCTCCACAGTCTAGCCCACAGATCTCCTGGGTTTTTTAACCAGCACCACCAGATTTTGGCACTGAGAACCTTGTTCATTGTAGAGGGGTCTCTTAATCCTAGTCCTCCTTGTCGCTTTGGCCTGCAGAGCTTTTCCCAACTAACCAATGCTATCTTCTTTTCTTTGTTGAGGCCCTGCCAGATGAAGTTTCTTTGCAGGTTTTTGATGGTGGTGAGGATGAATTTTGGGGCAGCCAACGCAGAGAAAGCATAGATCGGGAGAACTTGTAGTATATCTTTGAGCAGGATGAGACGACTTGGTAGATTTAGGGCTCTATAGGTCCAACAGGAGAGTCTCTTAGAGAAGGACGACAAGAGGTGATCCCAGGAGGAGTTTCGAAGAGCATTGTCAATCAAGGGTATACCCAGGTATTTGGATGGAAGGGAGCTTCTTTTGAAACCGAGAATGTTTGAGATGTGTCGTTGGATCTGAGGGGGAGTGTTAAAGAAGAAGATTTGGGATTTGTCTTTGTTACAATCTAGTCAAGAGGCTTCGGAGAAGGTTTGGAGAATCTCCTGGAGAGAGCTAGCTTCTCGTGCAGTAGGGCTGCCCATTAAGAGCGTATCATCCACAAACTGGCTATGCAAGATTGGGGGTGAGATTCCATGCAAAGGTAAGCCTGTTAAAAGGTTTTTTTCTATTGCAGCATGGATGGATCGACTGAGTCCTTCGGCCAAGATGATAAAGAGAAAGGGGGAAAGGGGATAGCCCTGTCTAATTCCCCTTGAAGGGGAGAAAGGTCTCGAGGGTACACCATTGATGAGTAGGGAGAAGAAAGCCGAGAAGGTTAAATTTAAAATCCAAGTTACCCAGGTTTGGCTGAAGCCAAAAGCCAATAGTATTGCTTGCATGTATTCCCAGGTTATCTTGTCAAAGGCTTTAGAGAGGTCTAATTTGAGGAGCATACCTGGGGTTTTGGTTTTCTGCAGGGAATGGATTACTTCATGAGCCAAGATGATGCTATCCAGAATTTGCCTGCCCTCAACATAGCCCGATTGTTCTGGAGAGATGATTGTTGGTAAGATCATCTTGAGCCTTCGGGCTATTACCTTTGTGAGGAGTTTGTAGATCACATTGTAGAGAGCGATAGGCCTATATTGCTGGGCTCTATGGGCCTGTCCCTCTTTGGGAACTAAGGTGAGAAAAGTGGCATTGAGTGCTTGGGGGACTTTCCTTGTGACTCTTGAATCCTCCAGAATTTCCCAAACTTCTGTTCTGATCATCGGCCAGCAATAGTGGAAAAAGTCGCTTGTGAAATCATCGGGGCCCAAAGATTTGCATTTGGGAGTGTCCTGCATCGCTTGATCTACTTCCTCGATGGTGAAGGGTCAGAGAAGAGCAGCGTTTTTCTCCTGAGTTACAAGCGAGGGTACATTTTTTATAATCTTGTTGATTGTTGCCTGTCTATCTGGGATGGGCTCCGTGAGGAGGTCTTGAAAGTATTCAACCAAGTTTGCTTCCAGATCAGCATGAGAGTAAAGTGTTTCACCTTCATCCGATGTGAGATGCGTGATCCTATTGGAGTGCCTTCTCTGGATGACAGTTCGGTGAAAGAATTTGGTGTTGCATTCCCCTTCCTTGAGCCATTGAATACGCGACTTCTGTTTCCATAGTATCTCTTCCTATCTTTTTCTATCCTCTATCTATTGGGTCACTTCGAATTCCTGAGTTTTTAGCTCCTCTGTGAGCCCCTGATCCCTGATCTGGTTCTGAATCTCATCCATTTGCCGGGACAACTATTTTTGAGAGTCGAAGATGCTGCCGAATGTTTCCTTATTCCAGAGTTTGAGCGTTTGCTTAAGATTCTTGAGCTTCTGCTGGAATCGATACATTTTGGAACCCTAAGATATCTCTGCCTGCCTCCACCAGTCCTGGATATTTTCCCTGAAGTCTGGGTGGTCTAGCCATAATTGTTCAAATCGGAAGGGTTTCTTTCCAGGAGTAGCTGGGACGTCCACCCATAATTGTATGGGCCAGTGTTCTGAACCTGGGTGATTCAGGATGGTAGATTCCATTTCCGTACCGTCCATCATCATAGGTTCTGACAGGAGAAAGCGATATAGCTTGCAGGCTATTTGGTGTATTCCCATTCTTCTGTTTGTCCAGGTGTGAATGCCATTGCTGGTTTCCAACTCTATTAGACGAAGTTCATCTATCAGACTGTTGAAGTTGCAGGCATCCTGATCCAGTCGCCTCACTCCCCCTCTTTTCTCCTCTAGGCTACGGATGATGTTGAAGTCCCCACTGAGAACCCATCTATCATGCTTTGTGAGACTAGATATGTAGCTCAGGTTTCTGAGGAAGGCCTGTTTATCCCTCGGGTTGGCCAGGCCATATATGCTAGTTATATGTCGAGGTTTGTTGGAGCCTATGAGCCTGTACTCTGTCGTGATAGACCATCTGGTGGTATAAAAGTTTTCCATTAGTACCGCATTGGTGTTTCAGAGGATAGCCACTCCTCCAGCTATACCTATGGCATCAATCGAGACCGCTTTCCCCTGTCTCCAATAGTAAGGAAGTAGTCGATCAATGTCTTCCGAGGTGCATTTTGTTTCCTGTAATAGTACAACGTTTGGGGTTTCCACTATAATCAATTCTCATAGCATTTTTTTCTTGCTACGTCCATTAAGGCCTCTGATATTCTAGGATATAATCTTCATGATGATGGGGGGGTGGGGAGAGGAGGGAAGCTGTCCGAGATCAGGTGGATCTTCCCGGAATTTACCATGAAGTTTCCTATTTTCTGTATGAGCTTGTTTGTAGACTTCCTTCCTCTTTTCTTTTCATCTTTTTGGCTTTTGCTTGAGGTTTTGGTTTGACTTCCTTGGATTCCCAAGGCTTTGCTAGCCCGGGCTGATGATCCAGCAGAGGAGTTGAGAAATACCTTGTGCACTTTCCTCAGTTGATCCCTAGGTATGGTGTAAAGATTCTGATGTCGGTAGGCATGTTCAAGATGTTCCAGATCCACTCCAGCAAGGTCTTGTTCCTCCATCTCCATTTCCTCGTCTCCGTCTTCGGGCTCCTGCAGTCTTGGCGTCTCCCATGCCAAGCCTGGGGTGATCGGGTTTGTTTCCTTACTATTTGGGAGATTTTCAGGGCTATGGCTCTCGGTCTGGGGTTCATTTTGTGGGGGTGGTGCGTTCGGCTTTACTGAGATTGCCGGGTTTTTTGTCTGGTCTTGTAAAATTGCAAACTTATTGCTAGTGGAAGGATCTTTGCTTACCTGGGTCGTGTGCTTTCTTCCTCCCTATCGCCTTCTCCCTGCAGGTTGCACGAATCCTTCGTTGTCCTTGTCACCTTCTGGGTTTCCTTCTTTGCTAATCATATTGAGAGGGAATTCTCTGAAAAGGTGACCATGTTCGTGGCATTTCCTGCATCGGAAGGGAATGTGTTCATAATCAATGGTCTGGGACCAGTCCTCGTCATGGTATTCCAGAGTAATGGAGCCCGGGAGTGGCTTGGCTATGTTCAGATATACACAGATTCTAGCATATGACGTGTAGCGCCGCTGCTTAGTAGCTTCAGAGGACTTGACATAGATGCCAATGGTGTTACCAATGCCTGCTAGGACTTCTTCCAGCCAAAATTCCTGAGGGAGAGAGTACAGTCTGATCCATACCGGTGCATGGGAGAAGTCTTCCTTTTCGGGGCTAAACTTCTCTGTCCAGAATCTCAAGAATAATCCAACTGAGTTGTAGAAGTATGGCCCTCCATCGAAGATGCGGTTTCGATCCTCTAGGTTATGGAAGATGATTGTAAAAAATCCCTTCGAGCCCAGTTGTAGATCATAGTGACCTTTTGGTTTCCACCAGTATTGTATCCATTTGATAAGGTCACGCTCGGAGGGCCAGAGCCCTAAAAAATTTCCCACCAAGGCGTTATCTCGCATGTATTGCTTCTGTTCCTCGATACGGGGTGAGCTAACCATGTATTTTGGGGCTTGTGGTGCCTGTGGAATGCATTTCCCCGGCACCCATGGGACCGAAACATTTGCAGGGACCTTTTCTTTAGCTGGATCGATGTCCATTTCCTTGTCTTTGAAGGTTCCCTCTTCTAGAAGCTGTGCGCACATGTCTGGAGGCGTTTCGAAGGACGACCGCTTTGTTCTTGTTTCAGGGTTTGCATTGGCTGTAATTCTGCTATAGGAGACGTCGGGCGGTGCCCCTTCCCTTCGATTCAGGGGCCCCTGCGAGGCAGTCATCTTCCGTGCTTAGTTCGCGGCGGCGGTGGTGATCGAAAACCCTAGTTGCAGAGCTCTTTTTCCTCACTTTTATTTAAACCAATACTTTGATTATTGTGGTGTTGTTGTGTGTTGCTATGAATTGTGTGATGACATTAATTTCCTAATGCGTTTGAAAAAAAATAAAAATCTTTTGTTCGTCATTGTGCATTGACGTAACGTAGGGGACGTTGCAACTATCAATCCTTGCACACAATTTGACACATACAAAATTGAGTGTTTGAAACATGTTAACTATTATTGTTATTATTGTTAAAAGTTCAAAGAAAAGCTATGTGTTGATCACATCCTTGATTCACCTAACTACCTTCGGTGAAACGTTTCCAAAAACAAATTACAGTCATTTCCACTCATATTGCGAGGTATCTTATTAAGATTTTTCAAAAAACAATATGCATGACACATGTTATGGTATATACGTCACTTAAACCTACATATAATTCAAATATATCTATTTTATAATAAAATTTAAAATAACTTCCCATGTTCTCTTCTTAGGATGCACTTGCCTTGTGCTCGTTGCTAAATTTTTTATTCATTGATCTTATATTAGTCATGTTCTATTAATAAAAAAATTGAGTAATGAAACACACAAACCGTGAAATATGTTTTACAAGCTAAGTAAAGAATTTTAGGCTAAAATTGATTTTGGTTTAGTTGGTGGGTTTTATAC
Source organism: Picea abies (assembly GCA_900067695.1). Classification (NCBI taxonomy): domain Eukaryota; kingdom Viridiplantae; phylum Streptophyta; class Pinopsida; order Pinales; family Pinaceae; genus Picea; species Picea abies. Next base: position 16,611 of record CBVK0100315564.1, read on the forward strand.
AACAATACATTCTAGTAGTGCACACAACATACAATGATACACATTAGTGCATAATTAATGTATAGTGCACATTGGTAAAACCGAAATTGTTTTTTAAAAAACATGTAGCCAAGTAATGCATTATATATTAACAAAGACACAATTGCACATTGTGAAAAGGGAAATATTGTTTTTTTTTAATATCGAATTACCATGATATGCTTGAAAATAAGCAATACGCTAGTGTGTGTGTGTGTGCTATAAGGTGTGCACCATGAAACCCAAACACATTCTTTTAAAAAACTCTAGTAGTGAAATGTTGGGGGATCCAACATAGTGAATGGTATGAGTCCAATATATACCCCAAGTCCCCCAAAATAAATCTCATTGTGAAAGAGTAAATAGACTAAACCTTTATTGTTAGGGTCTTCATGATATTAAACAAAAGGGAAGAAACAAAAAAGGTGGAGTTTGCAACATAGAAGGTGAGTTTGAAACCATTCTTTTTTGGGGAAATGCATGTTAAATATTTATAGGCATAAATAAATAAAAGATTGAATTTTTTTAATGAATTGATGGAAAATTTGAGATGAAGAAAAGGAAGTTGCATTACTAAAATTTCTCCTTTCTAGATTTGAATATAACCCAAAGTGATCCCTTGCAAATTTGGCTCTTCAAAAAAAAATATCCAAATCTCTCTTATTGCACAAATATAACCTCTAACATTTAGAAAAACAAAGAAACAGGGATCAGCTTTTTAACTCACTTTTAAAACATGAAATGGTTCGGGATGGTCTTACATTTTGATTCAAATATTTTCTACTAGCTAGAATGATATTAAATTTGAATGTGAACTAAGATAAAAAAGATAATCAATACTTCTCATATTGAGTTGAATTTTTAAGTGGAATATTTGGAATTTTTACCCAATGACTTATTAAGGTTATTGAACATATCTCAACTAGTCACAGGTGGCTCGATTTGAGTATTTAATTAACCACTTCACTTTGCCAACATGTGAAATCAATCCCCCTTGGGCTATGTGTTTCTTCACTACCACTATC
>CBVK0100315594.1:0-11193 GCA_900067695.1 Picea abies
CAGACAACGAATCCGACCGATCGCTGTTGCTTTCAATGCTTACGATATGTTTCTTCGTTATATACATCTTCCACTCTAAATTTCCGTGATCTACAATTCCACTGTTAACTACTCCGTTCTTTTTCCCTTTTTTTTCTTTTCGTGTATTATGGGACTATAAAGTATGGACATGATATCTTATAGAGCATGTACTAATTCCCATGATATTTTATAGAGCATGTACAAATTCCGCATTCGACATCTAGCGACATTTTGGATTGTGGGTTCTCGGGCGGGCGGGCTCAAACTTGGACCTCCATTGTTCCATGGCCTACAAATAGCACCCACAGTTCCGCGATATATAAATTGACAAGCGAACCTGCGGAGTGGCTGACTCAACATTGCACTTCCATTGTTTCGTGTCCTCCAAACAACGCTCGCAGTTCTGCGATATACAAATTGACACATGGAATGCAGGACTGGCGGGGTGGAGATTGCCATTGTTTACGGATGTTAGTCCCTATGAACTATCTAACAGTTTCTAAAAAATTATTTTGAATACTAAATTAGCTCTTAGTACTGACAACTGGACACAAAGGTACGAAACAGTTTGGTTGCACTATCCACAATATACAAATTGACTACCGAATTCCGACATCGTCCGCTCTTCTGCGTTATAGATTATGCATTCAAATGTTCGGAGCGATACAATTAGAAGGTCTGGGCCTCGCCTCCTTTGCAGACACCTTCTCACCCTGTTTTGGATTCTCCTGTTGCTAGGTTCACGAAATCTACAATTCCAGCGTGGTCACTCTACCACTGCTCACAAATGTTTCAAAGTATCTCTCGCTGCCTTCCATCCCCACTAACTTCCTGTACTTTCGGCTGTCCTACCATATCCTCTTCCCCGTTACGCGTATTGCAGTCAAAAAGTTCCGAGACATACAATTTGACCCTCACGCCCTCACCCTCAGCCCTTGTACGTTGCAACCCTATTTTGTAGCTATCTTTTTTCTCCTTCCAACGACCGTCGTACTTTCTTACTATGCGATTAGAAACCTTTCATGCTAATAGTTGACCATGCAGGAACCGTCAACATTGTCATTAATGGCCGAAAACCTCGAGGAGATCTCCCATTATTACGCATTAAACCAAGATGTGCGGAGAGTTATTTTGTCCCTTCCGATTGTTCATCTCCAATACACGTCCTCGTGTTGGGCCGCTCAACAAATCTACAGTGCTTAATCGCTCATTGTAATATCCAATGTGTTGGCATTTCTATGTATGCAATTAGTACTGTTTAATGTTAACAACGCATCATGCAACAACCGTACAAATTGTCATTAATCAACGAAAGTCTCGAGGACATCTCCCATTCACACGCTTTCGACAAAAAATTGCACAGGGTTATATTATCCCTTCCAACTTTTCATTTCATTCATTGGCTGGAACAAATAAACGTTCTTGTAGACTTATGGCACTAGGTCGACAACAATTTTGTGGAGATACAGTAAATATGTTCGCACAAGAGGACCAGAGCTTTCAGTGGTCCAGGGCATACTTTTACTATTCATCCCATTCCGCCCAAAACGAAGTGATTTGGACCTCTGGAATCGCTCGTGCAGGCTGCGTTCCTGAGGTTTTTGACTCTAAGGAGGTGGTCTCTTGGTGCGCCGAAAAATATATTCCAGGCCAAAGAATTATTCCACTGCGCGACCATTCTCTTGTTTCTTTGTCGCCTCGGCTCTTCTGTGAGATGTTAAAATTGCCGAACCCAAAATTGACATTCAAAGGAAAAGACTGCAAACAGTTTCTAGAAAAACATCATAACAGGTTGGAAATCTTAGCGGACTTCCTCGAAGATCCTTCAATAGTTCCTGAAGATATCACAAGGCTGCAGGTAAGTTTCTTTAGAAATCCATTCCGGGAAATTGCTTCGCTGGTTACAAGAATAACGGAACATGCATCCACAACAAGCATTTCCCATATAATTATTTATATTTTGTATTTCACAGCCAAGGAACAATACATTTTTGATTGGGGGAAACTAATTTCGATTGAGCTCTACTCCTAGTTGTCACGATTCAAAGAATCGAATAAATTTTATATGTCATGCTACTTGATTTTCGCAATTGTGTATTGTTGTCTGTTTCCAAAACTTTTTCTTTCTAACAAAATAAACTGTGGATTCGACCTAGTAACGTTTTGGCACGAGGCGCTGTGGAGACACAAGGCCTCCCATTGTTTTTATGAAGTTTTTAATGGCTTTGTCTCAGTTTTCAAAGATTTACTGTTAGGCAAGGATGCTTTGCGGATGTTTGGCCATGCAACCAAGTTCTTGAACAGGAAGGGCACACTTGAGCAAGAGGAAAATCACAGTGTCCTCATGGTCTTCGGCTCTAAGGAAAATCCTGCCTTCCTTCCATGCCACATCACGGACAAGATGTTTGTTGCAGAAATAGCAAGGCAATACAACCACTGGTTGCATTTTTTCCATGACAAGAAAAAAAAACAGTGCATTCCTCTGCCCTGGAAAGTCGGAGACTTCGTGTGCAAAAACATCAACAAGATTGACGAGTTTACAGCCCATTTCAAGAAATTGAACCTAACATACGCTGAAAGGCTAAAAGGGTTCGACCCTAATGGAATTTTTCGAGAACATTTACTGGGTGTTGGCTTTAACACCTCTTTTATCCATACACACCTGACCCAAGACAGGAACAGTTTCGACAACAATCCTGCTTCTGCCGATTGTGATGCAGAGAGATTGCAAAGCGCCACTGAATTGTACAGACAACATGGAAAAGTATCCGGTGAGAAGAGTATCCAGTCCCCCGCCAGCATTCCCAAGAGCACGACATCACGGAGCATCGCTTCGACGGTCCACCCCAGTAAGAAAGCAACCCAGAAATCTTCGAATGGAGGAGGAGATAAGAACCCTTCTCGCATAAATATTGATAGTTCTCACAAAATTCCACCGACGAAGAAGAGAAAAAACAATGCAGGGCAGGCGAAGGAACCCCAAATTGAAAGTGGAAAACTGCAACTTGAAATTGAAGCTGAGCACATGCAAAAAATTGGGTCGTTCGCGGTGGAAATATCGGACACCGAATTTTTTGACATAGATGAATCCTTCGTAATCCAGAGCGCTATTTTTGACAGCCAATCTAAAAGTCTGGTCATTCAAAAGAGAGATGTAACAAATAGGAAAGGCAAATCTCGCGTAGAGATTAACTTTAGCGAAATGCCGTTGTCCCAAATCTGCAAATTTCACCAGGGAACCGGTGACATTCTTCGTGATTCCATTGGAGGATTTGAGACAGAAAATGCCAATATGAAACAATGCCTCAATGAATTTGAGCAGGCTTTCCTTGCAACTCCAGAATTTGCCAGTCCTTTGGCAAAAATCGTTCCTGCTACCACTGTAGTGAAGATGAAAGTATCCTCTACCCTCCTTGCATGCTCTAGAGCCCTTGTAGAGAATAACATCAACAAAAGAATGCAGGTAGTTACTAAAGCCTGGGAAACATCGCAAAATTTAGTTTCTTTTGGAAAGAAGGCCAATGATTTGGTGGAACAATTGGAGACGAATTAAAAAAATGAACAGCTTTTCTGTGATCAGGTACTGGCCCCTTTTGCCAAATATGTCGACAACACATCGGAACTGAAAAGAAGACAGGAGAAACTCCCCTTGCCAAAGCACACCAAAAAAGTAAAAGCATGCTGGCAAAAGAAAGTTGACAACTTGGAGCTCATTGTCAAGTCATGTAAACAAGTCATATCAGAAAAGGAAGATTTATTCACAAGCCTACTCCAGCTGGATTTAGTCGGAACTACCAACGAGGTTCAAGATGCTAACTTAATTCTTAAATCCTTGTCAGTCACCAAAGAAGCCTTCAAGGAACAAGTTGATATTTTTTTTAAAGGGGTTGTCTTTCGAAAAGTTTTACAGCATACTTGAACATCGTCTAGATGAGCACGAGCACTGGGTACTGGACTATGCCTCACACAATGAAGAAATTGAATGGACTCTGCATAGTATTTCAATGGATATAAGGAAATTAGAAAACGACCTTTACGACATAGAAATCCGAGATGAAACCAACACAGCCCCCATGAAAAGCTACATCGAAGAATGGTTCCAAGAGAGAATGGACGACCTCGTTCAGGGAGGGCAACAACCCATCAACAGGACTACAATGCCCATCAACGACAACAACAAAAATGCATCGGCTTCATAGTAAGTTTATACTGCCATCTTGTTTTGTTTATCAATCTAGTTTAAGTCTATGCTGTCATCTTCTCTTCTTTATCAATCCTCTTATGTCCTCTTTCAATAGAAAACTGTAACCAAACACTCTTAACTTCCAATATTTTCTTTTCAGGTCTTCCTCTCTACCATCGCACACTTCTTTCAACGTTCCTAATTCTTGTACTTATTTCTTTTTATGGTCCGTGGGAGCCCCAATCTCAGTCTATATGACAAACGCATTTAAATTTCCAGAAACATGTAACAAACATTATTAATTTTTGATAAATTCCAAAGAAAACTGATTCGACAATGCCCTTATTATATACTAAATTTTGGGTTTCCAGGAACCTTTCTTGTTTGTTCCAAATAAAATTAATTCGGATATGCTACATTTCTTGTCTCCTATTGTATGCTAATTTTTTGGTCTTCAATGACGTTGATGTTTTAAATGTCGATGTAATTTCCAGAGATATGTAACAAACATTATTTATTTAATAATAAATTTGTATAGTTCGCAACGCCGCTTCTCAATTTGTATATCGCAGAACTCTCGATGCTGTTTGTAGGGCATTGAACAACAGAGACCCATTTTTGAAACCACCAGCCCGAGAACCCGCGATCCAAAAATTGTCGAAGTATGGAATGACCACTCCCTGCATGCTCTATAGAAACGTGTAGAAAGAAAACTAATTCGACAATGCTATATCTTTTTTGTCCAAGAAAAGCCTTAGTTTTAAAGCAAGCTAATTCGGGAAAACGTAATTACTATTCTATTGTATAATAGACATTAATTTTTTGTAAATTTCTATAGTCCGCAACTCCGCCTCTCATTTTGTATATCGCGGAATTGTCGGTGCTATTTGTAGGCCACGAAACATCAGAGACTCTATTTTGAACCTGCCAATTTCCAGAAACATGTAACAAACATTATTAATTTTTGATAAATTACAAAAAAAACTGATTCGACAATGCCCTTATTGTATACTAAATTTTGGGTTTCTAGGAACCTTTCTTGTTTGTTCCAAATAAAACTAATTCGGATGTACTACATTTCTTGTCTCCTCTTGTATGCTAATTTTTTGGTCTTCAACGATGTTGATGTAATTTCCAGAGATATGTAATATACATGCAACGTCGCTTGTCAATTTCTATATCGTGGAACTCTCGATACTGTTTGTAAGGCACGGAACAATAGAGACCCATTTTTGAAACCACCAACCCGAGAACCCGCGATCCAAAAAACTGGTGAAGTATGGAATGACCGCTCCTTGCATGCTCTATAAAACGTGTGCAAAGAAAACTAATTCGGCAATGCTATATCTTTTTGTCCAAGAAAAGTCTTAGTTTTAAAGCAAACTAAACTCCGCTTGTCATTTTGTATATTGCGGAATTATCGGTGCTATTTGTAGGCCATGGAACATTAGAGGCCCAATTTTGAACCCGCCAACCCGAGAACCCACAATCCAAAAATTGGCTAAGTATGCAATGAGGGCTCCTTACATCCTCTATAAAATCTCTTCTCCATACTTTATAAAAGTAGAAATTTCGTAATGTATAAAACTAAATATCTACTTTATACAAGTACATATTTCGTATGTATAATTTTTTTATTTGTGATGAATTTCTATAGTCCGCAACTCCACTCCTCGATTTCTGTATCGCAGAGAACATCAGAGGCCCAATTTCTGTATCGCAGAACTGTCGGTGCTTTTTGTATGTCGCCGGCCCGAGAACCCGCAATCCATTACAAAAGTACACATTTCCTATGTATAAAAGTATTTCAATGTATTTCAACTTTCTAGCCACGTCTCTGTACTAGGTTGCTTTTACTCCCATCCCAACCTGGCAGGGACTCCGCTGCCATGCAACTTTGTTAGTTAATCTCTAACCTAATCTAACACAACTCTATTTATGATATGTGACAATAAGTCTCTTAAGTGCTCACCTAAAGTACATTACAGTTTTATCATATGACCATCATTATATGCTAACTCTAACAATCAAGAACAGTTGCTCTTGGGAATTGTGCCTAATGTTGATCATTGTTTTGGTACACGATATCTGGTTGGCTAGTGCATGCACTGGCTTAGCCAGAATTGATCACTGGTTTATGCATGGGTCTGCTGATGCCCTGGTCAATTTTGATCATCTTTTGTGTCTATTTGTGCGGGTCCACTTGGTTTTGCGCTGGTGTTGAGGTGGCTAGCTGAGTTGTTGCTGTGTTGGCGCTTGGTTACTAATGTTGGTGCAGATGTGGGGCCTGGCACAGGGCTGGTTCTGAAGTAACTTGGTGTTTGGCAGAGCAAGGATCTTGGTGCTGGTGCAGAACTACCAAAACTGCATTGGGGCATGGGTCACCTTTATTCTCTGAAAAGAGTACCTTCTAACAGTTTGGTTGACATCAATGCTGTATATGTTGTGTCGGGGAAAGTGTCGGCGAGGGTCTAGAATGTAACTTCTCGGCGACATAGGTGGAAAATGTCGCAAGACCTCAAAAAAATACAAAAACACTCATTTTTTTCAATTTTTTAAACTTTTAAAACAACAACAACATCAAATAAACACTTTGCTACATAAATATGAAAATAAAACCAATAAATAAGATGCATAAGATGTCAAGTGGTCACATATCGTTACTAAACTGAAAATTCTGAAACATGTTGAAGTATTAAAAATAAAGACTATTGTGGAAGACACCATAATCAGTCTCATGGATATCATGACCCTGGAGCTTAGATGATATCAACTATTTCATGATTCTAATCTGATGTGAGATTAAGATGAATTAAGATGCGATATCATGACCCTGGAGCTTAGACTATAATATGATGTAGACTAGGTGTGTATCATGATTAATATCATGATGGATATGATGATTAATATCATCATGAATATCATGATGAAATATTAAGATGATATTAAGATGCGTATATCATGATAGAATTATAGGTGCCACCATATAATCTTAATATCAGGTGACAAGGCACCTAGATTAAGGCACCATGCCCCAGTGTTATTAATCATTATTATAGTGACCCTAGTGCCACCATATAATCTTAATATTATATCATGATAGTCAATATAGCAATATCATGACCCTGGAGCTTAGACTATAATCTGATGTAGATTAGGTGCGTATCATGATTAATATCATCATGGATATCATGATGAAATATTAAGATGATATTAAGGTGCGTATATCATCTTAATATTTTATTTCTTAAAATAAGATTTTTAAGGTTCTTGGAAATAGTTTTAATAGAAGATTTTTATCATGAGTTCAGGCGCACTTTTTTCCGCGGGTCTTCTCAGCAGGCCGACACATTCCATAGACCTGTGACACTTTGCCAATTTCTCGCGAGATAATGAAAGTGTCGCGACACTTTCATTGTGTCGGATGTGTCGCGAAATTTTGTGAAGAAAATATCGGGAGGGTGAAAATGTCGGCGACATTTCCGATATTTCCGAAATATCGGAGATATATTCAACAGTGGTTGACATATGTTCATAAGAACTTAGCTCAGGATTAATATTGGTCTCTTCTCTCCATGAAACGCTCTTTACTTTTTATTTTCTTGATTGGCTTTTTACTGGGCATGATTGGCAGTGCCATTTGTCTGTGTTACCATAATCGTTCTTGGAATTGCTATTTCTTTTACATACAATGCATATATATTATGGATATTATGGCTGGATTAGGTGGGATGCTAATCTTCATGTCTGGACTCTGGACTTTGTATGCTTTTCCTCTTTTATCTGCAAGTTATTTATGTATTTTTTTTGTATTGATGGCTTTGGGATAGAGAAATATTTTTAACTTCACCTCCTCTGACTATGGTTAAATTATGGGAGACTGAAAAAAGTAAATTGATTTGAAACTTTTATTTTGCTTTGTCATTTTGGCAAAGGTAATGTAGTACTTCTGTTCTTTTTATTGAGAAATAGGGTTTTCTTTCCTGTTTCCTGTACCTCAAGAGTTTTGATTATTGTTTCAATTGCAGTCGCTTCGATTTTAACAAGGAGCCTGCATTCAGCTGGATCAATAAATTATCTGCAAAAGCTGAGAGGACGATTAAGCAGTCGAAAGTTTTGTTCTGCAATGGCTTCGCATTTGATGAGTTCTCTCCTGGTTTAATTGTTTCTACACTTGAATGTGCAAGGGATGCAGGGACTGCCATCTTTTTTGATCCAGGGCCACGTAACAAATCCCTTCTTCATGGGACTCCTGAGCAACAAGCAACACTCAGAAGGATTCTGAGCATAAGTGATGTTCTTCTTCTCACTGCTGACGAGGTAAAATATCTAGTACTTCTGGGATGCTGAATCTGCCATGCTGTAAGGTCATATCAATATGCTATCTGGAAGTTGTTTATTTTCATTAATTATGGGAATAATAATTGCCAAGTATTCAGTGCTGTACTGTCACAGTTATATTGAGTTTCTAGATGTTAGTTATTTTCTTTCACCAGTGTGATAGCAATTGCTGCGTCTTTGAAACTTGAAGTGTTTTATAGATTTGTCCCCAAATCCCAGCGAAGCAAGCACAAACTGCTATCAGGATTGAAATTTGAGTCACTGCGCATTTAATATTTCAATACTACTTTTTATTACTAAATAACTTAGAAAGACACAGTTTTCTGATTCTGTGAGTATTTAAAGCTTTAGCTGTTATGTTTTTTTTCCCTTTTTTCCCTTTTGTCAAATAGTTAGCACCTATAATTGTCAGTAGATCTAAAAGCAGTGCTTCATCAACAATTTCTTTCTTAGTTGGTTTTTGAATTGGAATCTCCATCCTTTAATGAGAAATGATACTTCATAAGATATATTGCCCGTAATTAATTGGATGGGTAATGGTGATACCCTCGACTGTTGTAACTTAATATAGCTGCATATGAAGAAACACACCAGCACATTAATGGAGCAAATGAATTAAACAATAATTCACACCCAGCTCAAACTTTTTCATTACCAAAACATACATTTATACATGAGAGGAGATGTCTCGGGAAACTATCATCTCCTATAATCTCTCAACAATTGCTCCTTAATTCACTCAACACTCTCTCCACAAATCTCTCAAGCATATTTCCCTAACTCTAATTAGACCTTCAAGATATAACAACTAACAACAATTAATCTAGACATACAAATGAATCATTATTCCAACATTTCTCCCCCATAATAATCATTTGGAAATATTCAAAGATCATTGTTAGATTTTTAGGGTAAGAAAAACAGCAGTCTCTTTTTAAAAAATTAGAGCAGAACTCCTATAGATCTGAAGAACAGAACAGCATATAGGGTAGTAATAGTACAATAGAAATCTGAACTTGGGAAAAATAAAAAAAACTTGATCTCTAACAGTAAAATGAAAACCCTAACCAACAGAGATATTCCAATCAATTAGGTTAGACAGCAGAGATCTTTGCAAACATACTAACAGTAGACTTCAATCAATGAGATATTAAAACTCAGATCTAAACAGAGATATTAGTCTTCTCAAACATATATGACAGCAGTGTTAAAAGTAGATCTGCAACAGAACTCACAACGTATCTTAGATCAAGTAGAGATACAAAAACTCTTTTGAATATGGCAGCAGATTTATAATTCCATTCTGAAACAAGCAGTATTGAGAATGGTGCAAGTGTAACAACAGCAGATCTAATATTCAATTCTGAAGCAAACAATCTTTCAAATGAAACAGTAGATTAAAAACAAGGAAGATAACAATAACTCAGATCTGAAACTTTCATTTGAAATCAATTAAGATCATACCTGGCAGTAGTCTTACCAAAGAAGATGAAGCTCAACCACAATGAGATTAGGTCTTTTGGTTTTATGCTCAGTTAAAGTCTGGTTCTGATCTATACAAGATCTCTAGCCACCGATTGATGGATCTTTCATGCCACCATAGTCAAGACACAAGGAAGGATCAAAAACCCCAACAACAAGGACTCTAACCCTCACACAGGCAGCGGCATCATCTATTGGACTGTGGCAGCCTTAAACAAAGGGAGCGGCACCTTCTAATGGGCATCGGCTACCTTCCACAGGTCACGGCTCCCTTCTTTGGACAGCGGCTACCTCCCACAGGTCATAACACCCAAAAACAAGTCACGGTGCTCTTAAACAGGTCACGGTTCCCCTTAGACAGGTCACGGCACCCTTTGGCATGGACAGCAGCAAGAGCCTTCACCAAAAGACAGGACTGTACCAAATCTGAACTGAGGCCGCAAGAATCAGGAGACTCCACGCTTGGGATAGACACACAAAATGTGTTACAATAGAATGTGAGAGAGCAAGTGAGGGGGAGGGTTCTAATTTATAGTTAAGGTTAGGGTAGGAGGGTAATAAAAATAATAATAAAATAAATCATATAAATCACATGTTTAAATTTCACATTTAAACATGTGATTATTAATATTTAAATTAATATTTAAATTAACCCTCAAGATAACAAAAACCCCAAACAAGTAACCAAAGCCCACAACAGGGGTAAAGGGTTTTACAAAGCCTACAAGCAAGTGACCAAAGACACAAAGGATCCAAACAATCAATCAAGGGCTTGACACGGTGGCATTACTCATTCCATCAAATCATATGGTGAACCTCATACTTTATCATCACTGCATAAGGGACGTTATCCCACATGTGGTTGTGCCCTTCTTCAGAGGAAGGTCATGTACCATCAAGTTTCACACCAAGGTCAGAGACCAAGGATCAACCCATGCCCCTAGGCATGAGCACCCTGGACTCAGTCCAGAGGCCCTAGATATATCTAGGGTCTTTAAGTGCTTGGTTACAAACCAAGACTCCCATGCCCAAGGCATGGTTACCCTGGCTGCAGTCCAGGGGCCCTAGAGATATCTAGGGTCTTAAATGCTTGGTCCTAGACCAAGACTCCCATGCCCTAGGCATGGTTACCCTGGTTACTAACCAGGGGCCCTGGTTACAAACCT
>CBVK0100315595.1:0-15914 GCA_900067695.1 Picea abies
CATGTGGACTTCTAGAGGCTACTCCCTCTAGGAACACTTAGGGTCAACTCTCCATAGTGTGAGACGTCAAGGGTCAACTCCCTTGACATGTCCTCATGTTCTCTCCACATGGGACGACGGGCTATAAGCCCAAATGCACTTATCCCTTCTTGAATAAGTGTTCCACTTATCCCTTCTCAAATAAGTGTCCTCACAGATCAACTCAACTCAATTCACAGAGGAGTACGATCTGGAGAAAGTTTGTCACACATGGCACTCCATGTGGACTTTTAGAGGCTACACCCTCTAGAAACACTAGGGTCAACTCCCATAGTGTATGACATCAAGGGTCAACTACCTTGACATGTCCTCATGTGCTCTCCACATGGGACGTTGGGCTATAAGCCCAAACACACTTATCCCTTCTCGAATAAGTGTCATCACAGATCAATTCAACTCAGTCACAGAGGAGTACGATCTGGAGAATGTCTTAGGAAGCTGCAAACATCAACACTCCCTCTCAGCGAGGGAGGCATTCTTTGCCACGCCAAGTTTGTCACGGAAGTACTTGAACTTTGTCATGGTTTGGTAAGAACATCAACAACCTGCTCATCTGTAGGAAGGTACTGCACCAATACTTCCTTCCACTGCACCATGTCTCGGCTGTAATGGTACTTGATCTCAATGTGGTTCGATTTGTCATGAAACACTGGATTATTAGAGATCTTCACACAACTTTGGTTACCATAATGAATAATGGTGGAATCCAGCACATGTTCGGATAAATCTGCAAGGAGCTTGCGAAGCCACACTGCTTCACGGACTATCATACTTAATGCAATGTACTGTTCCTTTGTTGTGCTCAAAGCCACAAAAGTTTGTTTCCTGCTACACCAGGAAACCATGGAAGATCCCAAAGTGAAGTAACACCCAAAGGTGCTCTTTTTGTCCACTGCGCTCCCTTCCCAATCAGAGTCAATATATTCTTGCCATATCATATCAATACTGGAAGTATATCTCAGACCATGTCCAACTGTGCCTCGCAAGTATCTCAACACATGCTTCGCAACAATCTAGTGTGTCTATCTCAACTGATTTATAAACTAGCTAAGTGCACTCACTGCATAGCAAATATTTGATCTGGTGTTAACCAGATACATCAATTATCCAATCAGCTGTCTGTACAGAGTCGGATCAATTTCGTCAGAATTAGAAGAAGACACACTTAGTTTCTTCAGATTCGTCATCATTGGTGTAGCCACAGGGTTCAAGTTCAATATCTCAAACTTCTTCAATATCTCAACTGTGTACTTCCCTTGACTCAGGAAGATCTCATCAGTTCTCTGCCACAGCTCTAGTCCCAAGAAGTAGTGCATCATACCAAGGTCCTTCATCTCAAACTTAGAGGCCAATGCATACTTGCATTCAACAATAAGGCTCTTTGTATCGGTGAGGAATAAATCATCAACGTAGAGGACCAAAATTAGGGACTCACCATTAATAGTCTTGTAGTACAGGCTGGGATCGACAAATGAAGCCCAAAAATCATCAGGTGTCCATCAATCCTTGCATACCAATCTCGAGGTGGTTGCTTGATTCCATACAAGGCCATCTTCAACCTGCACACATGAGACTCCTTCTCATGTATCACGAAACCATCTGGCTGCTTGATGTATACTTCTTCCTCAATATCTCCATCGAGAAAGCTTATCTTCACATTCATCTGATGTATTCTCCAATCCATGGATGATGTAATGGAAATAATCGTCCGGATAGAAGTGTATCAAGCAATAGGAGCAACAAATCTTGTTTTGTGTTTCTCGATGCTCCCGTCAACTGTGTGTTTGATCTTATAGATCCACTTGGAAGTCACTACAGACTTCCCCTCATGTCTTGGAACAATATCCACGCATCACTCTTCATGATGGACTGATACTGCTCCATCATGGCATCTCTCCATACTTACTAGATACCTCCTCATAACAAGAAGGATTAGAATTAATGATGTGGCTCATAGCTGAGGTCTCTTGCTCTCTCGGAAGGTACCATGTGGAGATGCATGTCCTTCTACCTCCTACAGAGTCTGACGAGCCCATGTAGGTCTCTTCCAACCTACTGCAATATCTCCGGTAACATCAACTGGAGCTACAAGATCAACGAGATCATCAATTGGATCAATAGGAACAACTGTCTCCCTCTGAACTACTGGAGGGTGAGGGGGAGAAGGCACCATCTCTTCCTATCTTTCACTATCAATATCCATGTGAGATCCTCTAGATCTCCTAAAGGCTACATCCTCCTCAAAGTTAACATCTCTTCTCACCTCAATCTATCTTTGACCATGGATGTAGATCTGGTATGTCTTCGAAGACTCACTGTACCCCACAAATGTACCCTTTCTTCTTGAAGGGTCTATCTTGGTCCTTTTCTTCTTGGGTACATAAATGTAAACTTGACACCCAAAATATCCTAAACTGTCCAACCTCATGCTTCACTCATGAACTGTGTCCATACTAGACATCTCTTGATTCCCTCGTGGAACACATCTCTAAGACATATTGAGGTTCCCTCGTGAAACCAATGTCTTGGTTCCTTCATCTGACCATCTAAGGCACATCAGGAGGATGAAGTCCACATTTTCTCTTACTAGTCCATACAAGATCCTCCGGGGAGAATGTCTCATGATGTTGCCTCAAACATCTCTAGGACACATCAAGGTTCCCTCATTGAACCAATGTCTCCAAGACATATCGAGGTTTCCTCATGGAACCAATGTCTTGGTTCCAGACTCTAGTTGAATTGAAGTTGTCCCAACTCCTCCTTGAGAATGAATACCCGAGAGGTGAGGCGATACATAGCGGGGTACAGGGGTAGAAACCCTAGTCCATGCATCAGATTCTGAGTCATAAATCTCCATGACTATTTTATTAATCCCCTAAGTCGGTCATCGGAATTATGTTCGCCCACTATGACTGTGTAACGCCTGGTAGAAACGTCAAATGCCATCGTATGGAAAAACAAATATACAGGAACTTGACCTTCACGAGAAGGGAGGGTGAGGCGTCTTCAAGTCCCCATAGTCGGATTACTTAAGTAAGCATGTGGTACACGAACGCTGCACAAGAGGATTTTGCTAACATCCACAACAGTGATATGCAAAGGAACTTTGTAAATTTGTGAACCATTTCCTTCTATAACCCAAGTTTCCACATCATGTTTGTGACCCCAATTTAGTTGCACGAAAAACCCAGGAAGGGAATGAAATGGCAAGTTTGGATCCATTATTTGCAGAGGGTTACCCATCGATGACGATAGGAGATAATTCCATTGTTTACACACACTATTCAGGTTCACAAGAACCCAAAGGGGCAAGTTGGCAACCTCGCCAAAATCATAAACAACATATCATCGGGAAGATTTTGCCAGATATTTGCTTCCATGTCTCGCAAGGCCAAGCCAGATCACATTAGTAGGTCTGGCTTCTTGAACCTGGTTGAAATCAACAATTCTCACACCTTTTCACACGTATATATGCTCACCAATGAAAATTTAAATTGATGGGCACCTCGTTTCCTAAAAAAAATAAAAGCAACTTTCTTTCAGGATCTTGGGCCCTCCCGTGAGAGTTAGCCCAGTCCTGCTCTGATACCATGTTGGTTTTTCTTCATATAAGTTATGATGGATATATTATTACAATGATGAGTGTTACATATATAGGGAACATATGGTGACCATCCATGAAAGGATTCGTCCCTTGAATAATCAATAATTATTTATTATTATCATTTACTTATTATCTAAGAGAATGTCTTCCCGATGTTGTCCAAACATCAACAGAATTATGATAGAGAATCCATGGGTTCTGTGCTTGTGTAAATTTTTCACAACAGCAATGAAACTTTGAGAAAAACTTGACAGAAAAATTGAGAGATAAGAAGGTATAACACATTAGTTATCTGCAAAGGAGTGAAGAAGGCTCTGCTGGCTGTGAATCACTCGAACAATATGCAAAACTTTGGTGTGAAAACTCTTGATGAGGGTTCAAAACAACCCTAAGAGAATAAAAAATGAGGAGTTGGAAGGTGATTCCTAGACAGGAGGTGACCAGAACTGCAGAATTCCAAAGGTTGAATTGAAGGAAATGCAGGGTTGGGGTCTGGGGGTAGAAGAGAGTGACCGCAAATGAAAACCTTGACTTTTGAGGAGCCAAGGCATGAGCCGTTGCTCTTTGCTGTACTAGAGATCTAGTGTGAGGGGATAAACCAGGATTCCCCTTAAATGTAAAAGCCCAGATCTTGATGTGCTAAAAAGGAGAATTTCTAGGTGGAGAGAAAACCCTCAAATTAAACCAGAGAATAGATGACACTTGATCCTCGGTGGGCTATTGAGCCAAAAGAAGAACCGATATCAAGATTCAAAGAGGCCTGATCGAAGGCTCTGATACAAACTGATATGTGCACACACATGAGACAGCAAAAAGAAATCCTCACATAAGAAGAAAAGATTAGAGGAATTGCTGCAATTGTAAAGACCGTGTACAATATTCCATTAGACATGAGTACAAAAATTGGTAGGTGGATTTCCATGAAGAATTAGGTAAGGTGGTAGGTGGAGTATTAGGTAGTACTTTCAAATATCTCCTAGAATAACTAGATAAAGAGTTAAGGTTGGTAGGTGGAGTGTGTTAGGTGAGATTTACAACTATATCCTAGAACAGGAGTTACAAATACGAATATTTCTCTTTTCACCTAATTAATTCTCATATAGAAACTATTCTAAGAATCTCAATTGTGATTTATCTGATACTAGTTATAGTATCCTTAGTGGTCTTGCCAGAGTTTTCTTATAGAATCTGCTTGGTCTCACTACAACTGCATATTCCCTGTTTCTTCCTCCAATTTCTCAGAGAGTTGATGTTCTTGAATTCAAATTTATTGGTGATCTGATGCATATGTTTCTTAGTTTAAAGAAAATTTCTATGTGCCAAAGTTTAAAAAACTAGCAACTGAGTATACAGTTTGTAAAGTGTTTCCATCGCTAAAGTCAATGTTGGTTGTTTTGCCAGGCTGAGTCCTTGACTGGACTTGCAAACCCTGCTTTGGCTGCTCAAGATTTACTTCATAGAGGGCTTTTCACCAAGTGGGTAATTATTAAAATGGGTTCTGGAGGATCAATGATGGTAACATCAAAAGGATTGTTCTATGCACCGGCATTGAAGGTGGGTTCTGGTGACACAAGATTATAATGTTGTTTGGCCAGTTGCAATTTTTCAATTAGTTCCAGAAAAATAAACTTTGACATTAATTCAAATACATTCCAGGTTGATGTTGCAGATAGTGTAGGATGTGGAGATAGCTTTGCAGCTGCTATTGTTGTTGGTTATATAAATTTGATGCCTATGATAACCACTCTAGCATTGGCAAATGCTGTCGGTGGTGCTACAGCAATGGGTTGTGGAGCAGGCCGGAATGTTGCAACTAAAGAAAAAGTTTGTGAACTGCTATTGGCTTCAGAAGTAAACAATGACTACGAGGATTGCTGGAGAAGAATATATGCCGCTGAGTATTTTAGCAAGTCTGAAATAACGCTTGCGAAAAGATCAATCAATTGCCAGGATAATTCTCTCAATGCCGTTGAATTTCAACATGTAGCCAGAGATGCCTTGAATTTATTTAAGAAGTGCTCACAAGGAAAGCACTTTACACATCAAGACGAATGCATAAAGAATTAGTCAGCATATGTAAACAGTGGATTCCACCTTAGCCTTTTTTTGCTGGCTATTCTTATTGTCATATATAATATGGAATTGCATTTCCATTGAAAACATGCACTCCATTCTTTGTTGTGTAACTCATGGTTCTTTGTTATCCCTAACAAAGTTTGAAAATAGCTTTGAATACAATGGTAGTTCATCACTCCCTGAGTGCATTTTCTCAAACTACGAAGATTTGTGTGATGACATGCTTTCCCAATGTTTATCAGAAGAGAGGGCATTGTCTACTTGGTGTGGCAGTAGCATCAGCAAATAAAGAGATATGTGACAATGCAGCAGTTTATTGTAAATTCTGTTTAACAGAGCTTGTGAACTGCTATCAGCTTCAGAAGTAAACAGTGACTATCAGGATTGCTGAACAAGATTATGTGCCCAAAGAGTATTTTATCAAGTCTGAAATAATTCTAGCGAAAAAATTGATCAACTGGCAGGATATTTCTTCCCTTTCTGTTCAACATGTAGCCAGAGATGCCTTCTATATACTTAAGATGTGCGTGCTCACAAGAAAGCACTTAACACATCAAGCTGAATGCGTAAAGAATTAGTCAGCATATGTAAATGATGAATTCCATTATCCTTCTTTTGTCGGCTATACATTAATATTGTCATCTGCACTATGGTGGAATTGTGTTTCCATTGGAAACATGTATTCCATTCTTTGTTGTGTAACACATAAGTCATGACCCATTTTCCCCCTATTGAAAATTGAAAATTGAAAATAGATTTGAATACAATAGTATTCATTATCCCTGAGTGTATTTTCTCCAATATGGAGATTGCTGTGATTAGTATTACATCCTTTCCCAATCTTCACTAGGAGACAGGGCATTCTCAACTTGTTATGACAGTAGTATCGGCAAATAAAGAGATACATGATAGCGTGGCAATTTATTATAAAATCTGTTTGGCATATGCATGGACTTTAAATCCCTTTGTGCAATCATATCAGGCCTTTTAAGGGATGAATTTTAGAGCACGTCTGTCTCCAAATATTTTGATCCAGGAAGTTAATATTTGTTTATCACTGAGTAGTACCGCTATGAGGTATAATTAAATTTCTTGGATGTACAGTATCAGTATAGTAGAGAAGGAGAAAATGATTCAGCACATCAACTTCTAAAGGCAGACAGCCTGGTTTTTATGGATGGAGCATAGGAAATGAAGTTGATGATTTGGCCAGCTTGCTGTTTGACCACATACATGATCTACATTGATAAACTTTCAAGGAGGTTTGACTTTGATGGATGTAGACATTACGGATTTCTTCTTTGCAGGGTTTCCATAGTGAATATCACGCTGAATTTCACTGTATAATGCCATTGTATTACAATTTGTCAACTAATAGAACGTTTCTTCTAGATAGATAAAGTACTTAAATGGTATGCTCTTTTTCATACCTTCTCACCAATAAGTAAATATAAGGCAATCTTGTTCTTCCGCAGCCAGAACAGTTGGTGCAGATCATAAAACCCTTGGAAGTTCTACGATTTTTAATGTCATCTGCTCCACAGAAATCAGAATCTCTCTGAACAACATACAATCACCAAAAAACTGAATATGTGCCTGTTAAAAACTCTTTGAAGATATGCATTCAGCCATTAGTTTGTGCAAAAGATGAACAGGAGCAAATGATATTAATCTTTCTGCATTATTTCTATTCAAATGGAACAAGTTATGCTATCATTATAGATTAGGTACTTTCAGTTGTGCATTACTATAAAAATGTATCTTCAGCTAGCCTCATTCATAGCTTGGTTCATCTACTAGTAGGATGGTCCTAATCATAAACAGTGCGGCATAATCCCTGGTAAGCCATTTACATGCATTCAATCACAATATATTTTTCCGCAAAATTTCATCTCCAAAACAGCATAAAATTTATGCCTATGTTTTGACAAAAAATTATCTTCAAAACAACATAAAACATATACCATCCATTTTATTGTTCAGCATTTGTTAAATCGATACTCTACATTACTATTTAATCAATAGGAACTAAAATTAATATGAAAGTATTTATTCTCTTTATCTTGTACATGATACTACATCAAGTTTCCCTTTCAGTTAATATTTGTGCCTTAAACATACGAGTTCAGGGGTATTGTATTTTGGTTAAACATCAATAGTATGAACAATTAATAGTAACCATGGCATTAGCCTCTTATTAGTCCCTGCCCTTCGGGCTGCAGGGACTGTTAGTAATCGATTTTGCATTCACCTATTAGCACAGCACTAAAACCAAGTAATTTAACCAAAGTTTCAATCGTTTCATGCAATTTTCCAATTCATATTTATTTTATAACTCTGTTTAAGTTTTATTCCTTATTTGGCCACATATCGAGGCAAGAGGCTTCAAACTTAGGGAAATAATGCTTGAAACTTGGTGAACCGGATATGTAGGAAGCAATTAGGATTAATGCTAAGTTCCAACTTAGCATTAATTCAAAACATTAAATGTCTAATATTTTCTTATGCATAACTTGTAACCTTCTATGGTGATAACTCATAACCCTCTCCTTTGAGCTTGCAATCCTATGTCTCGTGAGCTGCCAAGTGCTATCCCACTTGCTCACTTACAAGTGGCTTGTCATCACTATACAAGTATCTTTGCTACATATGTTGTTCCTCCATTTCTCTTCTTCCTCACACTCCTGAACCCCACTTATCCATCCCCTGCTCCCCCTTTTTCTTCGAGAGATGATCTCCCATACATCCAACAAAGAGCAGCGCAACACAACGTAGAATATGTGAGATCATCAAATAGCAACATGCCAAGCGAACCTTCACTATCTCCATGCTCCTGTGTGTTGTTTTCCTGCTCGTTATGAATACTTTGATAGCTTGTGCATTGTTTTATAGCTAGCTACCTGCACTTCTTCAAGAAATAACCTTCCAGCTGCAATATGTCAAGGAGAGAGAGCTTCCACCATCAATATGTAGAGGAGAGAAAGCTTCTCATTCTATTAGAAGGAATCACTGTCACCAAGAATTGAGATCTACAAAATAGAAGGTGAGTGAAATCAAATTTAGCACTGGCACTTCCACATAATTTTTTTTTCTTCAATTTACATAAATGTTTCTCTTCAATTTAATAGAGATACAGTATATTTGTGATAAAGAAATCTGAAGATATTGTTTTTAATTCAATTTTATTTTTTTCAATTCTACAAAACACAATTTGGAGATATGAAAACTGGGCTAGTAGGGAGCTTACCATGATTTATGCTATGGTGCAAGGTTGTCTCAGCAATTGGAGGACAAAAGCCAATTCTGGTGACAAGAACAATGATACAGGATCTGATGTATGATAAACTGGAGTGCAAAGTCATCATCAATTTTGCAGTTGTATGTGGTAGTCTCCGTTGCACTCCTACCTGCCTTTTACAATAGAAATAATCGTTGTTGCGTCAAGCCCATTAAACTTTGAAACACCAACAAACAAGAAAACATCCGCTAGATTTATATCATGGATCATTTTTTTTCTTAATGAACATTGTGTGACTTACAATTTATTTCCTAAAGTACCATGGAAGCCTTCCTTTGTTCGGGTTGGAGCTTTCCTTTCCCCACGAGAATCGGGGAGCGGGGTAGACCTTTACCTACCCCTTGTTTGGCAAGATTCAGCCTCCACCCAATCTCAGGTGGCACCTAACTAAAACAATCACCAATCAGACACTGTTTAAAATAAAACAACTAAAATCAATATATTTTTCTACAATTTAGGAATTACAGACTTGTATCTTCCACAATAAAATATTAAAAAAAAGTCTTATTTTTAAGAAAACAATTCTTATGTTTAATAGATTTTACGGATTAAAAAGAAAGCACACAGCGAAACAAAATTCATTTTGGTTATTTTAATATTTTGCTAATCCAAATAAAATGATACAACATGGCTAATCTTTCTCGAGTTCCATTTTTGTTGAGAATATCTGTAGACAACCCATTGCATCACAATACACTATCAATAATTGGCAAGGATCCAAAAAAGCACTACGAAATTAACCAGCCAGTGGCCGTAAATGAGATTATTGAATAATACTACATTTGCTCCCAACTAACATTCTACAACACGCAGGCCTGGTAGCAAAGATTCTTTAAAAAGAAAAAAACTAATTTTATCATCCATAGAGAAACATCCTTTAATTTTTCAATTAGAGTTTCATTATATATATATATATATATATATATAAACATTGCTACACAACTTCGATTGCAGGTACTGTGAAATACCAAGCGGCAGGTAACCCGCATGATGATAATATGAAAATGTTAGAGACGATAAGAAATTTCAGGCTGGAAAAGCATTATAACCGCCTTTCATCATGGAGATTGACATTGATAGTTGATAGGGATTTTTTTGGAAGGCGATGAAGGGTGCTCTCTTCGCCTCCTTCTCAGCATGAGACTAATAAATCGTACAACTATCACGACCCTTCACCAACTATTCTTTAGGTGGTCATCAATAGTTTGTATATGAATGGACGACTTTGGTGTTGGTTGCTCTTCATTTATTTGAAAAAAACACCAGGGTGTTATGAATTTGTATATGGAGATAGCTTTGGCGGAATGATGCAGTTCCCGGAGAAAACATGTCTATTTGCAAATAACACTCATCTTTTTCCAGAAAACATGTGCTAGGCTATGGCTCCCAGCTTTTAGCTTTTATCCCTTAGATTGGTTACCATTGAGGTGGTCATAACTTCCAATGCCACGTGACATGTGTTGGGCTGAAACAAATTCCTGCATTGACACTTGCTTGGCACTTGACATTTCCTTGCTCCACGACACCACCAAACCAATACCGTTACTATATAAAGTATGAACATCATTCCATGGTGGACACATCAATTCATCCTCAATTTTTAGCCTTCAACTCCCTCCTGCTACTGGGCAAGGCGAAAACTATTTTACGATCCCATAAAATTTGAGGGCACGCACATGCTCATGACACCAACCTCTAACTAATTACTTTGACTCGACAAGTTTGAGGTTAACCACAATGGGTTGCGAACCGTAGGCATCAGACGCTAGAGAGTTTGGGAATATATATAATATATATTTATATATTTAATTTTGTGTATATAAATACAAATAGGTGAATCATGAATGATTTGATTGTACACATGGGAACACGTAACTAGAGACAAAGTTATATTGGAGGAATATATTAGTTTTTTTATTAATTTTTGTGCTTTTGAGATTGGTGGCAAGTGGGTTTTGATTAAGTTTAGGAAATTGTAGACATAAATTTAACAAAAAGGATGAACAAATATGCCTACCTCGGCACTGCTCTCCTCTTATCTATTTAGTTCACTCTTTGTTTTGCTCCACTCTAATTGCTTTTTGTCTATGATACCTTTTTTCATTCACAAAGTTTGAAAGAAAAAATAAAGGGATCTCAACTGTAAGTGCTTCAATCCCATTCTCAAATGATATTGTTTGGAGAATCTTTCACAGTGTTCATTTGAAGTCTTATTATTGGATAATTTTATTTCGTTCTCGTAAGCTTTCCCATGTAGCTCTCCATCAATGTGTTGCATCATATGCTTTAAAATCTCTTCTAACATGAGCTTAAGTTGTTGAAAAAATCATTTGAAAGGTTACTTTCGACAATGATATCTATGTAGTTCTGAGACTCGAGGCAAAGCACAAGTATTCTAATAAGTCAAGTTTGTAGTTCTGAGACTTGAAGCAAAGCACAAAGATGTAGTGGCAAGGTGACCCGACCATGAATCCCTCACTCAATTCCTACTCAGACTTCAACATGTAGTGCACATATGTTCTCTTGTTTTGAATCTCAATCAGCTGAAGGCAGGGACTTGTTGCCCTTGCAACTCCCCTTGTTTTTAAATACAATTTGTAGTGTCAAGCAATATGTGGTCGTCAAAAATTTTAAGGAATATTTTAAACTAATATAAATCATGAATCTTTCAACTCTACAAAATCTCTGTTATGTATAAGCATTCCTAAAAACATTAATAATCATTAATCCTTGAAAAGTGTATGGAGACTATAGTGAATTTAGATATATTACATAAAATTCTGGTTAAACATAATTTAAACAATTTAATCATTTTTGTACTTTATCTATATTTTTCTTTTAATTTGACAATGCTAATAAATTTAACTTTTAAGAACTTTTATTAAACTAATTGTTTGACAAAGGCTGCATAGAAAGGCTTTCTTGCTTGTGGTCATCCAAAGACGGTGGAATTTAAGGAGCAACTATTTTCCAATACTCATTGTAAAAAGGGTAACCACTACAATGGAATGAAATCTGTCTAAAACTATCACTCAATAATGAAGTTTTAGCGGTAATGACACCTTATATATTTGAAAATAAAGTGGCTAATTAGATAGATTGAAAACCTATTTGATAATGATCTCACATTGACATTGATGGTGAGAGATATGGGGTTTATGAAGTACTAATTTTATTAAAAGCTTTGCCAATTGAAAAGTTGGTTTTGATGTGCATTCTCTTTCACCTAAGAAACATTGCTTAGACGTGCATGTGTGCTTTGCTTTGTGGGTCCTCATAGTTTGTAGTCATTGCATTTGTGATGTATTTTTAAATGCAAGATTACTAAATTTTTTTAAAGTAAATATCTTATTATAATTGTCAATTAGATATTAGACGTAGGCATTTATGCTTTTATACTTTATTTCACTTTAGTGTGTTTCTTGGTCTATACCACATTCATAAAGTTGATTGAATTGACTAACTTGTAACCCTTTATAAGAAAGCTTTCACTTTCTCATTATTAATGCAATCTTGGTTTTCTTTATATGTTTGTGTTATTGTTAAATGGTACCAGAGTCTAACATTTTTAATGTTGTATCAAGAGTCAGGGGCCTTTGAAAGATAAGGTTTCCACTTTTGCAATTTCAATAGTTTGGTTTCCATGGAGTCTCTGTGAGTGTGAAGACCTAGGGATTGTTGTTGGTAGAGACAGATTGAGGACTTGTTAGGGTCACAAATCATAGAGCCAAAAGGGTTTCAGGTCATTCAAAGCTAGCATTGGTTGAATTATAGTTTTAAACGATAGGTTTAAAATTTGTATGTTTAAAGCCAGGTAAGAAAATGAGAAAAAAGGCGTACGAACTCAACAATACGATCATATAGTGGCCACACGTGATTCGTACAACATAAACACGAGCCGTAGTACAACCCAACCACTATACAACCAAATTGAATCGTATGAACAACAAATTCGGTCATACAATAACCATACAACTATATGGTGCAAATATTGCTGGCTAGGGTGCTCTTAAATAGAAATTTGGACCTATATGGTGAGATTTGACTATTCTTTAGTGAAATTTCTATTTTCTTTTCAATTCAGAGGATTTTGGAGTAGATTCAATCTGTTCTTGTTTGTATTGTTGCCCATATTTGCAAATTTGGAAGAATTGGTTGATTTGTTGTTTTCAACAAATCCAAGTAGAAATTAATTGTTTTGGTGGTGGTTGTTAGCAAATTTGATTGCTTTAGAGTTTCTTGAGAGCATATATTTCAAGATCTATGTGTTTTTTAATTGTTTGAGAGTAGATCTATGGTTTATGTGGTTGTCTTTGAGTAGATTTGACAAAATCTACATATTTTTGGGAAATTTATCAGAAATCTACATGTTTTCTAGTGATATGTGGTTGCCACAATAGTTTAGAGCCAGTATCATGGTGTTCTTACTCTAGGATCGTAGATCAAGGGAGGAAAGAACTTGTATTTTTCAACATTTTTTTCCATTTCAATATATTTTTTTGCATTCTTGATTTGTATCTATGGCATTGTTACCTAGCATCATGTTGGAAGGAAACCAAAGGTTCTTTGACAAGAACTACAATGCGTGGAAGCAACAATGTTTGTTGGCCATTTACATGTGCTTGGCTGCTATTGTCCTAAGTAATGATACCCAACCACAAGTTACATATATAAGCCAAGACAAGTTTGATAAGTGAGACAAAGAAACAATAATGCTGCTTAAGTTCTCTATGATAGATGAAATGCTTCCTAAGATCCGGTTAGGGATGGCTTCAACAAAGATTTGGAAACATTTGAAAGAGTTGCATGAGACTTCGGAAAAGGGTAAAGCCTTCTTCTTAAATAATATGTTGTTTTCGATCACAATGGATGAGAGTGCATCATTACAAGAGCATTTACTCAAGATCAAGGATATTTGAGAATAATGGTTCGTCGTTGGTTGGAACGTGAAATATGATGACATGGTGGTAATCACATTGAAACATTTACCACATTCTTATGAATACTCTATTGAGACCTTGAATATAATCATTATGAATGTTGACTTGAAGTTTGATAAGCTCTGTAATACACTCTTACAACGAGGCAGATAGAAGAAACAATTCAATAGCCACTATGAGACATGGTTTAGAACAAACCTTTGCAGCCAATGTCAAGGGAAAATGCAAATAGGCAAAGAAGAAAGGTCAAGGTAGCAATGAAGTTGAAACCAAGAACCTAAAGACTATCACCTGTCACCATTGTGGTAAGGTGGGCCATATGAAGAATCATTGCAGAAAGAGATTGGTCGATCAGAAAACCAACTAGGGAGGGCCTTAGCAAAAGGTTCATGTCGCAGAGCATACATAGGAGAAGGAGTCAACCTTCTTTGCATTCATGGCCAAGAAGCAATCTGATCAAACATATCATTTGCTCAGTACATTGATTTAGGTGCATCATGACACTTCACCAACATGCAAGACTTGTTCATAGAGTACATTGCTTGTTCTTCAAAGGATTCAATGATTTTCAATGGTGGGATAGAGTACATAGTAGTTTGCAAAGGGAATGTGTAGATTTTCTTTGGAGGAAAAACATTGATTTTCCTCAATGTGTATTATGTGCCAAGTATGGAGCTTAGTCTACTTTCAATGAGTTAGATTATGGGCACTGTCCCCATCTAGATGTCAACTTTAGCAATCACAAATGCTATATAGTTGACCGGGTGACTAAGAAGACTTTCTTTTGGTGTGGAGGATCATGGATTGTTAATGTTGATTGATATTGGATAGGTCAAGGAGCATGCATTGGCAACCAAGGGTGCATTAGAAACCAATGAAATTTGGCATCAATAGTATGGACACCTGAACTTGACCTACCTCTCTCAATTGGCTCAAGAGACTTTGGTAGATGGGCTTGATGAATGATAGGGAAAGACATGACACCATTTGATGAAGGAGAAGCTTAGAGAGTGAAGAAATTCCTTTATCTGGTTCATGCAAATGTTTATGCATTGATGATCACAACATCTATCGTCGATTCTAGGTATTTCCTTCTTTTTGTTGATGACTAAACTAGGAATATGTGGGTGTATTTTTGATATTGAAATATGATGTGTTTAATGAGTTGGAAAAGTTCAAAGCTGTAGTAGAAAAAAGTGTTAGGTTGTCAAATTACCACTCTTCGGTATGATAATGGTGGGGATTGCTTTTCCAAATAATTCAATAACTTTTGTGCTAAACATGGACTAAAAGATAGTTCACTACACCGTACATTCTATGGTAGACTGGAGTGGTTAAGAGGCGGAACCGCACAATCACAAAGATGGCTGGGTGTATGATGTAGAAAAATGTTTTGGGATAAGGAAATGTTCACAACTGTATACATGTTGAATAGATATGCAAAAGAATCCAAAGAAGCATGGTCTGGGAGGAAGCTTAGTGTTATCACCCAATCTAGCACTCGTGCAAATCCTTCATGTAACACCCCCATTTTTAATCTCCCTAATTAATTTGTAATTAATTATGATTAGTGATGATTATCTCAACATGGAGATAACCTTTCCATGCTATGGATTGTAAACGATGTAAATGTAAATGTGTAATGTAAAATTCAAACAATTGATTGAAGGGTGAAGCCTTAAAGTATTGGCCATGATAACATTAGAGGAAAGAGGTGTTAATGTTTAAGCCATTATTATAGTTCTTTGCATTTCAATAGATAACAATAGCATAAGATATAATCATTGAGAAATACACAATCACAAGAGACACATCATTTATCCTGGGAAACCCTCGTGGGCCAGAAAACCCAACAAAACTTCCTTAATATAGATAGCCAATACAATTCCAAGAGATAACTCAAACACGTATAGAATGTCCTCTCCCAAAGATGCACCTCTCTCTCTCTCTCTCTCTC
>CBVK0100315598.1:0-12592 GCA_900067695.1 Picea abies
TTGGTTAGAATGACACAAAGATTCATAAACCTCTTTAAAATCAACATCTAAAGCATACTGTTCAACATAGCTCTCATGCATGATAGAATTATGCTTAAGAATAACTGAAGCACTAACAATAGGCCTAGAAATCATATCGACAACTTTGTTATAAATGCCTTTCTTATACCTGATAACCAAGTGTAATTGTTGTAGGAAACCCATCCATCTGAAGTGCCTTACTTGTTGTAGCTTTGTTTGTGATTACAAGTATTGCAATGGTTGATGATCTGTGTGAATAATAGTTTCTTTTCCCAACAAATAATGTTTCCATTTTTTCACACTTTGTACCAATGCATACAACTCCTTGTCATATGTAGGATAATTAATCACAACACCATTAAAATTTCCAGAATGAAAACAAATGGGCTTATCATGTTGCAACAACACTGCTCCCATTGCATAGTTACTTGCATCTGTTTGTATCTCAAATGGCTGTCTTAAATTAGGAAGTGCAAGAATTGGAGACGAACTAATTTTCTCCTTCAATGCATCAAAATTTTTTTGTTGCTTGCCTCCCCATTGGAAAACTTTCTTAATGCTTGTCACTGTATGTAATGGAGCTGCAATTGAAGAGAAGTTAGCAATAAATTTTTTCCAATATTGGGCTGCTCCCCAAAAGCTTCTTACCTATGTTACATTGTTGGGATTGAGCCAATCCAAAATGAATTTGACCTTTGAAGGATCTATTTTCAGTTCTCCTCCTCTAACAATATGTCCCAAGTAAGCAAGTGAGGTCTTTCTAAACTCACATTTAGACATCTTTAAAAACAAATTTTATTTCTTCAAGATATCTAAAACTTGCTTCACATGCCTAACATGTTCTTCATGAGATTTTATAAATATCAATATGCCATCCAAGTAGACAATTACACAATCATCAAGAAAAGGCCTTAAAACATCATTCATAACTCTCATGAATGTTGCAAGAGCATTACAAATCCCAAATGACATAACCATCCATTCAAACAAAATTTTCTTTGTTTTGGAAGCTCTCTTCCATGTGTCTCCTTCAACAATCCTAATATGATGATAACCACTTCTCACGTCCAACTTAGTGAAATACTAAGCATCTTTCAATTGATCAAGCAAATCATCAATTCTAGGAAGATGGTATCGATTCTTTACCGTAATCTTGTTCAAGGCTCTGAAATCTACACACATGCACCATGTACCATATTTCTTTGGTACTAAAACAATTGGTGACCCGCATGGCGATGTGCTTGGCATGATAACCCCTTTGTCAAGAAACTCTTGGATTTGTTTTTTAATTTCAACATTCTACACGACTGACATCCTGTACATGCCAATGTTTGAAAGAGGACAATCTTGTTGCAATTTGATCTCATGTTTGATACCTCTTTTAGGAGGCAATCCTTTTGGTTCCTGAAACATCTCATCATATTGGTTAACAACCTCGTACAAATCAAATTTTAACTTTTCATCACATCCTTGGAAAACTTCTTTTTCAACATTGTCTTTGGGTTTGTTCATCAAGAGTACAAAGTTCTTACTAGCATTGACTAATCTCTTCATTTGTCCAACATTTACAAGTGACAGATTCAACTTCTTTGTATGTGTTTTAACAATGTACTCAACTCCATTTTTAAACAAATGATATTTGTTCTCATGATAATGAAATATGGCTCTCCTATCATATAAATATGGGCTTCCCAAAACAATACCACAAATATCCAATGGAATGAAATCAAGCTCTACCTCATCTATAAAGTTTGCAGTGATGACAAATCTATGTTTACATCTTTTTTTCACATGAAATTTGGCATTGTCACATATCCAACCTAGAGGATATGGTTTAGGATGAGGATTAGTTTCCAAATGCAATTTCTTGATAGTGTATTTAGAAATGAGGTTTTCTTGAGAACTAGTATCAAATAGAATATCTATCTCGGTATGCTTTGAAATTACCCTTATGTGGAAAAACTCTATTCTTTCTTTTTCATGTTGAGTTTCATTGAGGCTGCTACTTGAATAACTAGTACTGGCAATAGAGTCCTTACCTTGAAAACCCATGGCTGTGATTTTGGTTTCATCTCTCGAATCAAATCCTAAATCATGTTGTGTAGTTGCAACAATCTTTGGTTTCGTTTTGTTGTTGAACTTTTTGGGTCTCATTTCAGGATGAAGTTTCTAACAATGGTCCTCATCATGGACATCCTTTGAACAATGTTTACATGTGAGTTTTTCTCCCTCTTTCTTCACTGAAACATTCTTCTTTCAATTTCCTTTGAATTTCCTCTTTCCTTTGTCTCCATTGTAGAATGACTTCTTGCTGCCCTCTTGAGGAGCATTCTTCCCTCTTGCTTCTAAATG
Organism: Picea abies; assembly: GCA_900067695.1. Classification (NCBI taxonomy): domain Eukaryota; kingdom Viridiplantae; phylum Streptophyta; class Pinopsida; order Pinales; family Pinaceae; genus Picea; species Picea abies. The sequence goes on from CBVK0100315598.1 coordinate 2,374, forward strand.
AGTTTCATGTACACAAACTTCATATATATTTGTAGGGTTAAACATGAGAATTGTGTGTCTCAAATAGCTATGCAATCCTCCAATTTATTTGAGTAAAGTTTCTTGAGAAGATAAATCTATACCCAAAATCAAAGCTCTGCTTCTAAATTCTTGAGTGTAGCTTTGCACACTTTGCCCTTTTGCTTGCCTAAATTTTTTCCAATCCATAATATCTTTCTGCATGTATGCTAATGGATAAAATTTCCTTTTAATTGCAACAATAAAATCATTCCAAGAGGATAAAAATTTACCATGTTTCTTCATGTCCTCTTGAGTTTTGGCTTCCCACCAAATGATTGCTGCACTTTCCAATCTAAGAGAAGCAAGCTGAATATTAGTTTCATCATCTTGGATTCTTTGTATCCTACAATACACTTCAATCTGATGAATCCAATTATCCAATTTCTCATGATTTACCTCTCCATTGTACATAGGAAATTCAAACATAATATCAAGATTAAGCAAAGGAGTTTGTGGATGAATTTTACCATGTTCTTTTGGAGAATTTGGAGGTGGTTGTGAAAAGGTAGAAGAAGTGGAAGATGGGCGTGAAGGAGGTGGAGTATCACCGTTTCCTCCATTTCCTTTTGGATTTTTATCACCATTATCCTCATTACCTCTTGGAGGATTTGAGATTTCTCCTTGCAACCTTTCATCCCTTTCTTCAAATAAAACTTTCACCAGTTCTGTCATATCATAAAAAACTTTTCTGAAAGTTTCCTCTTATGAAGTAGGAATTTCATGACTCTCTTCATGAGCCATACTTGGTGAATTCCTCCTTGAAGCTTGAGGTGAATGTATTGTTCTTCTTTAAAGTTGAGAAATTGTCTCTACAAGTTTCTCTTCTCCTCTCATGAGCTTCAACCTTGGAAGCATCAGAAAACAAAACACTTGCAAACAATCAAACCTTCAAAAACCTTTTCTATGATACCAACTTGATTTGAAAATGAAAAAGGTTTGTGTATACAAATGTGCAAGTGGAAAATGTATGTGTCTTGGGAAATTTGATTAAGTTGTAAGAACATGAAAATATTGAGTTTTAATACTTAAAATGAAAAGCATAAACACACATAAACAACCATAAAAATAAGCACATAGCACAACAAAATGATAAAGGAATTCACCCCTCTCTTGGGCTACATCTCCTGGTCCAACTTCCAATGGATCATTTTCATTATATTCTCAAAGTGTTAAAAACAATTCTTTACGATGCTCAAAATGAAAAATATATGGCTCCAATGGATCCAGAATGTCCAAAAAACCCTAGCTGGGCTATTCCTGCACCTGGTTTGGCCAAAAATTGAAGAAAATACACTTCCTGGAAGTTCCCCCCAATAACGTGCTGTCTCTGCTTGCCAAAATGCACACACAGTCATGCCAACCCTGCCTCTGCATGCTTCTCCGTCCAAAAAACTAGCTCCCGCAACCACACATAGTCAGGTGAAAAAATGTCGCACATTTAGTGCACTAAGCACCTTAAGCGTCAAAGGTGTCGGCCATATGGACCATGTGGCTAGGGCGTTGGGCTAACTAATCGCACCTGCTAACTAGTATCTCCACATCGCCGTGCCCCAGTCATATGGTATGCATAGCATGGTTGGAGACCATGGGCTGGGGCTTAGCCTCGACCCCTTTTTCCATTGAACTAAACATTATGCAAATTCAAATAAATTAAATGTCACTATAGGGTTAAGTAACAATTGTAGGCGGGTTGGTGGCCCGGCCTACGCGAAGTCTTTCCCCTTGCCAGAGGTCATGGGTTCGACCCCCGTGGATCCAAAACCAAACATTTTACCAATGGAGGGGGTGCCACATGGTGGCCTCTGAGTGGGCCACATGGCACCCATATATTGGTCTACTAAAATGACACATGTTGACCACTTGTTGGTCCACATCGTACCTCTGCACGGTCCTTCCTGCTAAATCACCACCTGCCACATCAACCTTCCAAGTCACCTTGCCACGTCAACTGTACGGTCAACTGCCACGTGGCCTATATGGACTATATAGTCAACAAATTTTTCTTGTTTAGAAAGATGGATAGAACACAATAACTCCCTCATATGAACTCCATTTCAGCCCGTTCAAGTTGCGTTGGGTTTGTGAGGACAAGATCTACACAATGAATCCATTTTCAAGGAATTTAAAACACTTTGATTTTTGAGCATTTTTTGATCCCCTGGATCATCCACAAAGATCTGGCATTCTTCACTCTTTTATTATTCTTCATCAAGTTATTGCATTGTGCTCATTACATGTGAGGATGAAAAGATCGCACTAAGATCCACAACTTGCGATCTTACCCTCGATTACAATGAAAATATTTCTCTCTGCCCATATCTCTATCTATATCTCAACACTGATAATAGATCTTATACCTCTAAACCAACAATAGTCTTCTCCTCTATCTCACTACATCTATTTATATTACAAAAATGGGTTGATACTCGTTACAACAATGACCAAAACCCTAACTCACTAACCCTAGGTGGATTAGGTTATTCCACATTCTAACTTCCTGAGCATGGCTGGTCCAAAATCTAACCGTTTTCCTCTTCGATCCACATCCTTCTTCCTTCCTTTGACTTTATTGCTTTCTCGATGCTCCTTTTCCTTGTTTTACAATGCACACTCCTTTTCAGGTCCATTTCCTAACTACCTTCATTAATTGCTGCACTTTTCCCCAAAATGTCCTACACCAACAAGCTCCCAACACTCACCTATGGCTTGTCCCAAGCCATTCAGATAGTGTGTGCCTCCTGCATTGACTTCTCTAGCTCCTGAAATATGTTTGAAATTTGTTCCACTTCATATTCTACTTACGTGATCTTTTCTGCTACATCCTCCACAATCTACGTAGTAATATGCTCCTTCAACAGTTCTTCACTTTTGAATCCAACCTTTTCAATATGACCCTTAGATACATCAATATCTGTAAGCATTTGTTTTGCACCTTCCTGTAGTGGTTCCAACTGCACCTGCCTTGACTTCTTTTCTGATTCTATAGTCTTCAAGTCTGCTTGCAAATTCTTCATTTCTTGCACACTCCTCAATCTGTCCGAGATTGTCATCGTTTTATGCCTTTTCTTCAGTTCTTGTAGAATAATATTTACACCTTCCTCTTTCTGGTCTAACTCATGCAATTTGTTATCCTCTTGAAGATTCGTCCATAACTGCGCGCTCTTATTATACAACTCCATGATTTCCTGGATGATTTGCATAATGCTCTCCATATGAACTGTAACATCTTGCTCCCTTTGTGATCTTACCTCTGGTGGAGTGCTAGGTTCTAGGAGTTCTGTCAACTCTGTAATGTGTCTTCTATATTTCTCCATAGCCTCCATTATCTTCTCAATTTTCTCGTCTGTTGGTATGTTCGCTACTTGCGGGTTGTCATGAATAGTTTTGAACACTTCTTCCACCTGTTGCTCGTTTATGCTAGTGCGTTGTTTTTCTTCATACCTCTTGAAATAAACATGTTTAATTGTCATCTTCAATGTATTACTTACTTCGTTAGGAAATTGTAAACTTGTTGCATCTTCCCGGGCCCTCGAATGAATTTCCTACGCGACACTGATTTGAAGTTTGTACAATGCCTTCATTGGAATCTTGGGTAGTGTCAAGTCCAAATGATCTATGTCTTTTAGAGGCTTCAACGTTGTATCCTCATCCACCTACAACATTCCCTAAGTGATATGGAAATGTTCACTCCCCATGGTTATGATTTGTATTGTCTCCTGTTCTGGAACTGTTCTCTCCTAAGAAGTTTGTTGTTGCGTCTGTTCTCTTTGTATGGAAATGTTCACTCCCCATGGTTATGATTTGTATTATCTTCTGTTCTGGAACTGTTCTCTCCTAAGAAGTTTGTTGTTGCGTCTGTTCTCTTTGCTGCACTGTAGTGAGTTGCAATTTCTCCAGTGCATCCTTGACCTCTGTCAGTTTCTTAACTATATCCTCCATTTTCTTTCAATATCATACCATGCCTTTGTTTTGTGGTCCTATACTTTCTTTGTGACTAACTCTACATCATCCTTTGTCAGTGTAAGTTGAGGAACTTCCTTGTGAGCCTTCATTTTCTTGCGCTGTCCTCCTGTCTACAAGACTGTCCTTTTCATTGGCAAAGTCTCTATCTACGTAGTTGAAACTGGTATCTCTAAATATGGGAGACTTTCGCCTCCTGTTTCCTTTGGCATAGGAACACTTGTATCTTTTTGCACTCCTCCATTTGGTTCTACTATGTTCTCCTTTTCCTTAGATAGAGCCTTAGGGATAGTATTTTTCTGTCTTGTCTTTCTAGTGGTTGTACTACCCCCTGTTTCTTTCACACACTTTGTTTCTTTCCTTGTATTTGTCGCTGGGCTAGTTGACTGTTTGGAAGGGCCAACCTCTACTTTCTTCTTAGATATTGGTATCTTCTTTAGAATCACTGGCACCTTCTATTCTTCAAGCCAATATTTCATGGCCCACTGCACTTATTTTCTGGTGACACATTATATTAATTGTAGCCACTCCTTCTTAGGATCCCTTTTGGGTTGGATCCACATGTTATGTCTGGAAGCCTTAAAATATGTTATTCCTTGGTTCTCCCTCACTACCTCTAGTGGTATTATCCATGTATTAGCCAACTTCTCTTGCATTTCATCATACAACATGGAAAAAATGCTAGAATTTTCCTTCCTTTTCTTCAGATCTGAAGTGTTCCATAGTGTTGTATATTTCGTTGCTCAACACTTCCCTAACCTTTGGTAAAATGAACTGAATTTTGGTTCTCCGCAACCAACCAGTGATAAGCTAGGAATAATGAAATTCTGTACCTATATCCCGCGCATCGTTTCAATCATATAGAAATAAGTTTAGTAGATAAGGATCCCGACTGAGTAGACTTCCCTTTGCGCACTATGCGACTGCTGCTATTACTCCCGCGAGGGATTCCTCCTTGCAACATTTCCTCAAAAGTTTACATGACATCTATTTTTTCATGAAATTCGTTGCTGGATCATTTATCTGTCTAATGACCATTCCCCTAAAACCTTTGTCAATCCCATACTTGTTCTTGATCTCATCCGCCAGAGCTTTCTCTTTGGTTTTATCATCCATGTACTGTTCTAATTTTGTGTTGTCTGTTGGTAAACCTATGATTTCTGCAATTAAGTCTACATCTATGGATACAGGCCTATCCATCCATAATATGCCTCCATGTACTAGTGCTATTAGCTGTTTGATAAAGACATTTACATATTTTCCTCTCCCAAAATGAGGAATCTCTAGAAGGTTCATCATCCATGTGTTATAAAGTCCCCCAGTCCACTGTTTCGGCTCCAAAATGGGATCCCTTGATGGACCCTCTCCTCTACTCTCCATATATACTTGCTGCAAAAACTCAGGGAACTTCCCTATGTCTTCCACATCATGATAAACATACTTCATTTTGTTAACAAACCCTAACATGTCACCAACTACTTTGACTCCGTCAGGTATTTGTGGCAGTGACAGTGTTAGTTATTTCTGCTTGCTTGGTGTTCTTGTTGCAACACGTTTTTCCCTAGTTTTCTTCCGTCCTGTTGATGGCCCTGCTTCTTGGTTCTCATCCTCATCTTCTTCTCTATCTAATTTTTGCTGGTCTATAATATCCTCCACATGTACTTGTTCCTCCGACTGCTGCACTGGCTCTACTACAGGTTGCTATGCTTCTTTGGCCTATTCTCTGGGCTCATCCAACTCTATTTTTTCATCATCTTCCTGACTCAGTTGTAACTATGGTTGCTATATGCCTAATCCAACTTGTTTCGTAGGGTTCTTCTATGTTTTATGGTTTTGTGTTTCTCCCTACATTTCGACATCTATTTCCTCTGTCATCGGATTATTCTCTTCTACAATCGTGGGACTAACTGACTCGATAAATGGTGAAGGAATGGCATCCACATCCACCACTCCCTCTAGATGATTTAAGTTTACTCCATCGGCTAATGTATCCTGTGGAGACCTCGTGGCACTTCTATTTTTTATTGCAATCTGACTGGGAGCTCCAAACTTTGGTGGCGCCATTCCGTTAAATTCAAACAGGGTGATGCAGAAGCATCTCTCCACGCCAGCCAGCCAGCCCACATCAACACACACATTCAATGAGGAGAAGAGGTGCCAACCCTCTCACATTTTAAAGTTTGAATGTAAATGTAATTAAATGCATGTAAGGCCGTTGATCCATGAAGCCGTGCCTTTGCACAGGCATAACTGTAGGTAGCTTTAATGGTTGTAAGGCTACAATCTAGCTTCGATTTGGACTAGACAACCATTTATTGGTAATTCACTATAGATTGAATAGGTAGGTGAGGATGGAGGGAAGAGCTCGAAGAGCCCCCTCATGTAAAAGACCTTTTCGATCTCATTTTGAGAAATTTGGTAGACAGAGAAGGAGTAGAGATACTATCAAAGTTTGAGCTCATGAACACCTTATAAAGAGAGGCATTTTTATTAATACAAACCAGAGCAGTTTTTCCTGCATATTGTCTGTGTTGTGTGAATGCTTTCATGTGTTCTTTGTATGCTGTGAATGTATGTTGTAGATGTGCATTTGTAGGGACAGATAGGTTCTACTATCTGAGGAGTTGTTTGATTTTTAGGGTTGGTGATCTTTGAGGCTTCATACCAGGAGGGTGTGGCAGAACACTGCGGGTTTTGATAGTCAGTGCTTAGAGAGCACTTCCAATTCTGTGGAATTTGGACAAAGACGTGATAGGAGGGCATACCATCTGGATTCATTGGATCAAGGAGAAGACCTCAAGGTTTTTGAACACCTTGAAGGCATGACTATGTAGAGGAAGACACAGTAAGAAGACAGAATCTCTGAGGAGTTCTGTAGAGCTCTGCCAGGAGGGCAATGAGCGCAGGCACATAGTGCTGAGGAGGAACTCTGCTGTGAGTCCAAAGAGAAACAGAACCACTGAGGATTCTAGACACTCTGCCATGAGGGCATTGAGTAGGTGCTAGAGCACAGGAGGAAATAACTCTTTGAGTTCTGGAACTGAAGAAGAGTCCAAGGAAGGATCTTCATAGGGTTGCTGAACACCCTGCTGTCTCAGCAAGAAGTTTTCTTGAGCAAAGGAGTGCCAGGAAGGCATCAGATTCTCCATCTGAAGGAGAAGGAAGGAAAAGGGTGAAGTCCCCTTAGATATCTGAGTAGCGGAGAATCTCAGAAGAGATAGCACTGATTTAGCATGGAAGATTCTACAAGGTGTGCAGGAGTCGTGGAAATCTTTTAAGGTTTCAGAGAAGGCCAAGCTCAGGAGGGAGAGTGATTTTATGCATAGAGGCCACAAGAGGTCACAAAGGCCAAAAGGGAGAACTCTTTGGAGAGTTTAGAGCCTCGAAAGCTTAGGAGGGACAACGTCTTCGAGTGCACAGGCGGGACCAAGGGTCACAGATCTCACATAAAAGAAGCAAAGGTCAAGGCCTTATCATTTGGGAATTCTTCCAAGTTCAGGAAGAAAGCGAATGCTCAAAAGGAGAGCACAACTCCCATTGGATCAGGTCGAAGGGAAGATCTGGACCGATGAATTTTCCATGTCCAGGGAGTAGCGGGAGAGCGCACAAAGCAGGAGAAATCGTGAGTTGTCAGATCTCACGTAGATCATCGATAGCCATCAGATCTGGAAGAAGGCGCATGTGAGTTAAGCCCACATATGATCAAAGAAGAGAAATCCAGGAAAGTCCCGACAGGGCAGGAATATCGGGATTTCAGATTTCGGGAGTTCGTGATTTGGAGGTCCTGATGATGAGAGATCGGGGCATTTCACAGTGAAAGTCCCGAAACAACGAGAGAAATTTGAGCCGTCCATCTGGAAGGAGGACACGTGTTGTGAGATATCCATTTCGGGGATTCAGACAACGAAAAGCATAGAAGCGAGTCTTTCGACTTCGCAAGTTGAGAAGTCCCGAAACGATCTGGATCGTCTATTCGTGGGAGGACATGTGGCAAAGATCGGGGAGTCCACCGGGACTTTGGATACCGGGGATTCGAAGGACTAGAGGAGAAGTGTCATAGGGGTCACGAAGTTTCGAAATGCGAAACCCCAAAAGTCTACGAGAGAAGGACCATTTCAGTACTTTGGGTATCGGGAGCTCATAGGAATAGAGGTTTGATGAAATGAGATTTGCGAAGTTCCAAAATGCGAATTCCCGAAAGCAGGAGAAGGAGTATTGCCGGGAGAATTTCAGCATACCGGATATCGGGATTTTGGAAATCCTGAGGATGAGAGACTCGAGCTCTTAGGGAGGAAAATCTTGAAAATATCAGGGCCATTGATCTGGGAGTGGATCACAGCCGTTGATCTCGACCAGGAGTGAAAAGGGCCATATCGTCACTTCGGCATTTCAGATACCGGAAGTGTGAGAGAGCAGGGGCAGAGGAGACCTTGGATATCGGGATTTTGGAAATCCTGAGGATGAGAGACTCGAGCTCTTAGGGAGGAAAATCTTGAAAATATCAGGGCCATTGATCTGGGAGTGGATCACAGCCGTTGATCTCGACCAGGAGTGAAAAGGGCCATATCGTCACTTCGGCATTTCAGATACCGGAAGTGTGAGAGAGCAGGGGCAGAGGAGACCTTGCATCGGGAAAGCCCGAAACGAGAAAGTCCGAAAGCATTTGGAGAAAGACAACATTTTGGCATATTAGAGTTCAGAAATTTGGGAGTTCTGAGGACAAGGCGATCGAGCATTTCGGCACTGGAAACCCCGAAAGCACGAAACGCGAAGAGCCGAGGAAAGGAAAAATCCCTGGAGGAGAAAAGTCTGGGAGAGATAATTTCAGGATACCGGGATTCGGTATTTTAGGGATCCTATGGACAAGAGATCCGATCACTTTGGCTTTAGAGAACCCAAAAACGCGAAAGAAGGAGGAAGTCGGGGAACATGCATTTCGACATTTCGCATATCGACTTTTTGAGGGTCTAGAAGACAGGAGGCCGGGTGCTTTGCGTCAAGAAACCCTGAAAGGGATTGCGGTCATGTGAGGGGGGTCATATGGATTGAGGGTGTAGCCCAAGGAGCTAACCACGACTAAAGCCTATTTCAGCAAATCGACATTTCGGTGACCGGGAGATCGAGAAGTCAAACACTCTCGACATCAGAACACAGAGAGTCCCGAAACCCGAATCTGCATTCCTGAGGAGAAAAAGGAAGCAGTCATATTCAGAGACCATGGGGAAGTAGAAGGACCTGTGGATCGAAATTTGAGGTCCCGATAGGGATTTGAAAGAGCCACTTTGGCTCAGTGGATGTTTGTGAATGATCCTTAGACCGGGAGGTCACACAGAACCTGTTGAGGCAGGTGGGTGCTGTCGCCACAGGGTTGCTCTGAATCTTCACTGAACACCTCAAAATCACCTACTCATACTGAGTTCTCTTCCTTATCTCTTGTTTGCACAAAGTTACAATGAGTCTTATTGTGCATGTTTTCCCATTTTATAGGTCATGTCATAAATGCTTTATCGCGCCACACTTTTTCAATCACCACTTTTTCTTTTTCCGGTTGCTTTCTGTATCGACGCACTACTTTTTCTATCTTGTCACATTTCTTTGGTGTGTAGGGTATTCTTGTTCTTTCATGCCAGTTGTTATCTACTTCCACGCTGTATCATCTAACTGCACATATTCCACTTCTCTCTACTGCATCTTTTTGTATTTTTCTTGTTTTTCTCTTTTAACTCCTACTATATACATTATGTACAATTCTACTTTTTTGCACTGCATCTATTAAGGGTTATTGGGTCAACTATTTCTATACATTTGCAATCGATTTCCATTCACCAAACCTTGAATCTCTTTACCTACTAGATCCTGTAACTACACAACACATCCATCCATGATAGACTTTATCTCATATGGCCCTAGCCAATGCATTCTGAATTTTCTTGGGTGCTGCAAGTATTTGCTATCAAAGAGGAGAACCATATCTCCTTCCTTAAATTTTTTCTTCTTAATGTGTTTTTCATGCCATCATTTTCCCTTTGCTTTCTTTACTTCCCGATGGAAACCAACCATAATCCTGTAGTCTTCTAGTTCCATGAGTTGAGACAATATTTCTTGTGCTGTGCTTCTTTCTGTCATGTTTGTAATGGCTACAATGTGCGGACTAGGTATCAAATATTCCAAAGGGACTACTGCTTCCTGACCATACAAC
>CBVK0100315599.1:0-12826 GCA_900067695.1 Picea abies
TACATTACAAATTTTAGTTAAGGAATTCTCCAATATCTTATTAAATGATTCCACTATTCCATTATTTTGAGGATGGTATGGAGAGCTCTTCTAATCGTGTATCTCAAATTATTCAGTCATTTCCTGTATGGTACTATTGATAAAATGAGTTCTCTGATCACTCATCAAAATTATAGGGCATCCAAATATTGTAATTACTTGTTAAGACAGGAAGTGCACTACAATTTCTGCACTGTATTCTTTTACTATTGCTGTTTCAAGCCATCTGGTTAGATATTCTATCACTGTAATGATCTACCTTGATCTTGATCTCCTAGCTGGTGGATTTATTCGTCCTACAAAGTATACTTCCCATTTTTCAAACACTTTAAGAGTTACCTGAGGTTTAAGTGGCATCCCATCCCTCCTGAATGGATTTCCTACCCTATGACATACATCACAAGTTTGCCATATTTCTTTGCATCTTTAGAAAATTTTGGCCACCATAGTCCTGTGCATAGTATCTTCTACGTAGTAGCCTTTCCTACATAGTGTCCATCTATTCATTCATGTGCTTCTGCTAAGATGATAAGACGTTCATGTTCCATGACACATCCTTCTGCTAAGATGATAAGACGTTCATGTTCCATGACACATCTCCTTAGATTATTATATGCACCTAGTTTATACAAGTGTCCTACAATAAGTTGGTAATCTGCAGCTCTAACCACCAAATTATTCTTTTGCGCAGTGTTGTATTCCTTTAGGGAAAATCCTGTACTCAAAAATTCAATAATAGAAACAAAGTATTCATCAACAATCTGCATTGAAAAGAGTTGTGCATCATGAAATTTTTCCTTGAAGTTTCTTGGTTCCTCTCCATTAGTTATCCTGGACAAATGATATGGCCTTTCATTCAGTCTCCCAAGTTTGAAAACTACTTTAAAGTCAAACTCTTGAAATAATAGAAACCATCTACATATTCTCCCCCCCCAACACTGACTTGTTGACTGCATATCTGAGAGTAGTGTGATCTGTGTACATTTTAAAATGTTGGCCTAATAAATAATGTTTGAACTTTTGCAATGCATACACTAGAGACAAACTTTCTCTCTCTGTTGTGTTATAATTTTGTTATGAATCTGAGAGTTTCCTACTTGCAAATTCTATTGCGTGATATATGTCACCTTCCCCTGGCTGTGTTAATACTACTCCAAGTGCTATTGAAGAGGCATCCACATGAACATGAATCTCTTTTGAACAATATGGAAACACCAGAATTGGTGTTGTCACCATTTTCTCCCTTAATATGTCCAAACTTTGTTAGCAGTCATCATTCCATTGAAACTTGATATCCTTTAAAAATTTATCCATGGGAATAATAATCTGTGCATAGCTCTTTATGAAATTTATATAGTATCCTGTATGACCTAGTGTAGCTCTCAATTGGTGCACTAACTTAGGTGGTGGTAAGTTAACAATGACAACAATATTTGCAGGATCAACCATCAGACCCTGTTCACAAACCACATGCCCTAACAAAATTCCAAATGGTGCACAAATATGGAATGCTTAATGTTCAAGGAAATTTGGCACTGTGTACACCTGTCTAGCATCAATGTTAAAATTTCCACATGATCCTTAATAAGCTAAATAATTTCCAATAATCTAGATAAACCTCCAAAAAATTATGTATAAAATCTTTAAATGCAACTACCACTACTCTTGAAAAAATAGTAAGGGAATTATTCAACCCAAAGGGCATCATTGTGTATTGGTATGACCCCAATTCTATGGAAAATGTAGTATTATGACGATCCTCTGGTGCTATTATGATTTTATGATACCCTGAAAATACATCAGTAAATGAGTAAGCTTCTTGTCCTCCTACATTCTCCAATACTTCATCTGTAGATGGAGTAGGGAAGGGATCATGCAGACATGCATAATTCAAGTTCCTCAAGTCTACACAGATACTTATTCCCCCTTTCTTATTATCCTGAACTACCATAGGGATAATCCACTCAGATTCTTCAACATGTTCTATTATACTAGCCTCTAACATTTTATCAATGTCTTCCTTCACTTTCTGTTTATATATTGGATTCAACCTATAGGGTCTCTATCTTATTGGTCTAGCATCTGGTCGTAAATAGATATTCATTTCTCCAAGTTCTTCTTCTACCCATTTCATTTATGAAAACATCGCTGGAAATAGATCACTCTTTGGTTGTTCCAATAATCACCAATACTTGCAATCTTTGGATGCTCTTCTGTTCCAATATTGACTTTCTTTGTTTTCAGTGGTGCAACAAATTCTTTTGACTATAACTGCGGACCTTCTACTTCTCTTCCCCTTCAACTTCTATTATCTAAATATCTCGTGGGTTTTCTTCTGCTGGGTCATCTTCTGTGACATGGTAACAATGTAAAAACTGTCTGAATGTTTGTCGATTTTGATTATGATAAGATAATACAATTACAAATTTAGGTTCTTCAAATATATTTTCTTTTATCAACTTTAGTGCTACATCTATCACTGGGTTCTCATGTTCAAATGAAAACGTGATCACAAATTTCTATTGCAAATCTGCCCAATTTCCAGTTCCTTTGTGCAGTTCCAGTTTTGTATACCGATTTCTTGGTATGCCTTCTAATGTATGAATAAAGTGATGTTTCCGTTCCTCTCATGGTACCAATATCCATTGAGTTATTCATTTGTCTATATGTTCTCAGAGTTGTCCTATTCTATCATATTTCTCCATATATTGATTCTCCTGTTCCGCGCCAAATCGGATGGGTAGTAATATTTTGAATTGATACCAATCATGGATCTTTTCTTTGTGAGTAATCCAATGGTATTCCTTTCAATTCACCAATTGGTATCGCCCTATGTTGGTTTTCCAATTTCAGCTGAATAGGTGAATATCCCAATGTAGGTTCCCCCATGCATTCCCGTGTTTTCTTAGGAAAACAATTTACCTCATATCCCAAATCTAATATAATGTCACCCATGTTAAAGTCTCCAATATTTTCATTCAATCTGAACTCCCTATTTGTTCTTATCTTCCTATGGACATGATTTACTGTCTTTTGTTCTAGTTGTATCTCTTCTCCAGAATTACATTTTTCTATCAATCTTTGTAATACTTGTAGAGATGTTTGATCTTTCAATAACTTCAAGCAAGAAACCAAAAAGTTTTTTATATTACTTACCTTTTCTGATGAATGATGTCTATTGGTATGATCAAATGGATGAGGCATATCATATATTCGACCATTATATCCTGGCTGTGCATTTGAAGTAGTAGCAATATTCTCCTGCAAGATTTTTTTTTTTTGTCCTGCTTGAATGTCTCCTTTTCCTTGCACACATCAAAATGTTGTTGAGGTGTTGTATTCTTTCTGACCCAATGGTGCTGGTTGTAATTATGATTTTCTACATCTGCTCCTATTTTGGTTCCACCTCAAGTAACTATATTGATATTTTTCCCATAATATTCTCTAGTTTCCATGACAATCCATTGAACATTCTGATTATTCTAATTCCTCTTTTCTTGTATCTTTGTTAGAAGTGTAGGGAGGTCTTCTGTATTATGATTTGTTGTGCGAAAATACATGCATGTTGCTGGTGGCCGTGGAAAATCCCTTGCATAATGTCCATGTTGCTGACAATTGTGACAGGTTACTGGTCCTCTGTCTCTTCCAAATCCTCCTCTTCCACATCCTCCTCTTCCGAAGCCTCCTTTGTTTCCTTGATTGTCCATGCGTGGTGTATTATACTATGGTACCTGATTATATTGAGGTGGCAATGAAAAATGATGCACAGGTGGACCTAACATTAATTTAGCCTGCATACTATATGCATATGAGGTCCTTTCCTTCATCATTTCCAAGGTTCGACAATGCTTGTCCTCATTTCCTATAGACTTGAAAAAATTGCAGACTATACTCTTAGGTATTGTTTTGGTATTTTTTCATCATGGGACATTGATAGGGATCAAGTCCATGTGTTTTACATATTTCACACCATAGTCCTCCTATTGGTAATGGATTTGGTAGTCCTGCTTCCAAGTACTATGTAAATGTCGGGTTCCCATTTTTCTGATGTCTTTCTATTCTGCATAAGTTACACCATACAACTTCCCTCTTTTCATTTCCTTTGTTATTATTCAATTGAAATGTCAGATTATTGATATCCTCTCTTAGCTCTTCTACAACTGGATCTGTATGTTTATACTAGTTCTCTTCCAATTGTAAGGCTGCTTGCAAAACCTCAACCAGATTTTGGAACTCTGTTGCCTCAATGGGTATTTAAAATGTGGAAATAATTAATTTATAAATAGTTTCCTATGTTGCATATATATTATAGGATATTTCAACTTACCTTTCAATCACTTGAACTTCTGGTCGATTTATTTCAACTTACCTTTCAATCACTTGAACTTCTGGTCGATTTCCCAAACCAACTCTCTTGGATTTTATTTGATTTATATCATCTCATTCATTTATTGATCTTCTAAAATTGGTCACTTTAATTCATTGATTAATGCCTTCTTTACATCTGTGACTGTTGTAGGTGCTCGTGCACTGTTCACCGTGAGGCTCATAAACTAGTCCAGTGCATGATTTTTGAATGTAATTGCAAGATGAGCCATTTTTTTTTATCTTCATCCATGAATTATTTAGCTGCTCAAATATTCTCACAAATAAATAAATGTTTCTTTGGGTGCTCCGACCCTTCTCCATGAATTCCTAGTAACCAAATAGTCGGTTCTTGTCTTGCCATTGTAAAATTTGTTGTACCACCTCCACACAGTGTAGATACTGACTGCTGCTAACTGAACTCATACTTCCACTTGAATTTCCACTGGTCCCTTGAACTATTGGACTCCTTATACCAATAATTGTTGGTTTTATAAAATTTTCTCTCCTTTCTGATGTCTTAGTCCCACATGGGGTCATGGGTTCCACACTAATTCCAATCTGGAATGGAGAGCCTTCTTCTATGCCAGACCCTTGGCCTTTGGTTTTTCTCTCATATGTGGCATGCAAGATTTACTCAATCTACTCCATAGAATGAAGATCCTCTACCTCCTCTTCATCACTTTCCAATCCTTCCCGCTTGACTACTTCCCTCTTTTTCCTATTAATCTTATACTGGTAGGGTCTTCCTTTGGCTGACCCGAGTTCTACTTTAGGTTTCCAACAAAACCCTGCAAACCATCGACCCTTTTGGAGACCAGAAGGAAACACTGTGCACATATTGCACAATGCAGTCTCACCCGAGATGTCTTATGGGTGTCTGCATGAACCATATGTCTGCAATCGTGGAAGGGAGGCTACTGTGGGGATGATAGAAATTCTTTCTACCTCAACATACATAACATCTATTATTCTAACACAACATAATATCCATATATACCATTATGTAATCATTTTAATTCATTAAGATTCATTCTGCAATAAATATTCTAACTATTCTATTGCGCGTTGCATTTTAACTCTAACAGATTGATTCATTCAACATAACTAAATAAGAAATAAAAAAAAAATTCCACACAGAGACACAAGTTTTACCTTGGTTCACCCCCCCTTGACTATGTCCATAAAGATCTTTCATTCTTCTTTCTTTTATTATTCTTCATCAAGTTATTTCATTCTGTGCATTACATGTGAGGCTGACAAGATCACACTAAGATCCAAAAATTGCAATCTTACCCTCGATTACAATGCAAATCTCTATCTCTCTTCTCATATATCTATCTATATCTCAACACTCATAATATATCTCATACCTATCAAACAACATTAGTCTTCTTTGCTATCTCACTACATCTATTTATATTACAAAAATGGGTTAGTACCCATTACAACAATGACCAAAACCCTAACCCACTAACCCTAGGTGGATTAGGTTAGTCCACATTCTAACTTCCTGAGTGTGGCTGGTCCAAAATCCAACTGTTTTCCTCTTCGATCCACATCCTTATTCCTTCCTTTGAACTTCTTTCTTTCCCGATGCTGCTTTTTCTTGTTTTCTGACATGCTCTCCTTTTCTGGTCCATTTCCTATCTGTCTTTATTAATTGTTGTGCTTTTCCCCAAAATGGCCTGCGACAACACTTGATAAGCTCAGGAGGGAGGCCAACGCCCCGAGGTAAATAGACCTCTGGAAACCTAGATTTCCCAAGCCCAGTTTTCTTATTTTTCTACCTCAGTTTCCCATTTCTCGGTTGGACATGGTTTCGAGAAGCATTCCAACCTTTTCCCCTTTGTGAGTGTATGAACAAGGAGGAGTTATAAGACGTGCCGATGGTGTTAGGTGATGTAGAGGAGCTAGTGCGAAGTGGGAAGGTTCTAGCACTTGAGTGGTAGACCCCTTGTTTCCTGTGATGATGTGCAATGCCATGTCTGTCCAGGTGTCATGTAGTGGTTAATCCATGTGTCATGAGGGATAATGTGCCACGTGTCTAGGATGTTTATATTTTTGTAAAAGTAAGAGGATGTGATGACGTAGTAGCCACATGTCGTTTCATGTCAAGGTCCCACGTCAGGCCCACGTGTCTGGATGCCATTTTGATCACCATATCGTGCTTTCAAAGTCTTGAGTGTTTATGAGTTAGACCGTGGGGGGTGACAGTGCCTAGTTAGCCCGATGACTAGTGGGATGTGGTTCTCATTAGGTCATTGTTCCATTGGGGTGTGGTCTTGGTTGGGGTGTGGTCTCAGGGACTGGTCCACTCGATAAACAACCACCAAGAGGGCCATAGTTAGTGTCAAGTGTGGGGGATCCATGGGATCCCAGTGCCTAGTGAAGTATGTAAACCCTCCAAGACCATCTTCTGTTGTACACATGTCCCAATAGGTCATTGCTAGGTGGTTCCACGTGGGATGGTACAAGTGGCGAAGGTCCATGTGGACATGAGGTGGTTTTGGTGGAAGAAGGCTTGAAGACTTTAAAAGGGCCATAGATTTTGATCTCCAGCTCAGTTTTGAGCATGGTCATAGTCATTAGAAAGATCTCGATGAGAGGAAATGGATTGTGGTATCATAATTGGACTTATATGGGTTATTACAAAATTTTGTTTGAGGAAATAAAAGAGGAAATTTGTAAGCCCCATTAATAGCAGAGAGTTTAGGGGGTTGGGTGTGTTACACTTCATAAGATGATAAATTAGTTTAACATATGGAAGTAATTGCCATTATCACCTAGGAAATTACTTCCCTCATTTTAGTGATGAAAAATAATCCAACACAAGGGTGGCTTCCCTAGAAACCCAATGGGATCCTATAGCAAGCTAAAGGCAAGTCTACACCCCCTCATCTTGGTTACTTGATTAGCTAGGTCCAAGTCAAGGGAAAGGTTAAGATGAGTTAGAGAAAGAAAGTTGATTGTGTTTGAAGAGTGATGTTGAGATAATCAATGCTAAAATTCTATGCCCCATATTATTATTATTAAATATAAATAATAATAATATAAGGAATATAATAATTATCCTAAAATGGTCATAATAAATACTTATTGGAATAAATAAAAATAAAGAAGTATATAATTATTATCCTAAAGGAGGTTATAATAAGTATTTATTATGGATATTTTGGTAATTAAAGAGAATGTAAAATAAATAACCATAATTAATGGATAAACCCTAAAGTATAATAAATAATTAAATAATGGGCCCTAGGAATTGGGTTCTTTACCACATATGGAATCTATATAAAGATGGGAAATGATGAGAAAAGGGAATTTCTCTTTGGTTGATTGATAGAGATAACCAGGCTTAAGATTGTTGGCTGAGTAGTAGAATGAGGGATCATGGGTGACCTACTACTAAATATTAAGTAGCAAGGTCTACAGTTGGGTGGAGAGTTGTCCCCCACCTTTTGTTGCAATTTTCCAGGTTTTCCAGGTGAAGGATCAACGAATGACTAAGATTACGAAGTCACCTTCTTGTAGGTAAATTGGGGGTAAGTTATTCACCTCTTAGTGCTTTATTGAAGAATCAATGGTTATTTGGGGATCATTTTTGGTAATTCAATAATATATCTAGTTAGTACACATGAGTGATTTTTTCTTGTATTCTCTTAGTAATTTGGGCCCCATCATCCTAAGAGAGTTTATGGGGTCTTGTGTGTTACACTTCACAAGATGCTAAAATAGTGTAACATATGGTAGTAATTTCCACTGTCACCTAGGAAAGTACTTCCCTCGTTTTAGTGATGGAAAAGAATTCAAAACATTGGAGGCTTCCCTAAAAACCTCATGGGATATTATAGAAAGCTAATGGAAAATATACACCCCCATGTATTGGTTACTTGAGTCACTAGGTCCAAGTAAAGAGAAAGGTTAATATGAGTTAGAGAAATCAAGTTGATTGTGTTTGAAGAGCGAGGTTAAGATAATAAATGCTATAAATGTAAATTAAATGCCCTGAAACTCTAGCTAAAAGAAAAGGAAAAAAGGTTGATCCACTAGCTATCAAAGTGAAAAAATATTGCAGTTGTAATAAAACTTGAGACAATAGATAATATGCTTCAACAATAGTAAGTTCACAACATCAACAATAAATTATTCTTGAACCAGCTAAGAATGCAACAAAATATTCTATAATTTCTAAGTTAAATACCATCAAATCATAATCTAGTAATCACTTGAAGGAAAGACCATTAAACTATGTTAGTTATATGCAATGCATTAAACCCTAATGGTTGAAAATGCAATTAATGCATAAAATGATGACTTTAGATGATAATCAAAGATAATATTCAAGATGTTAGGATATAAAGTGATGAAAGATGCAAATGCAATGCAAACCCTAAACTAACACCAAGTTGTTTGGGAGAGATAAGATAAACTAAGGTTTGTAATCACTTGTAGAAAGAGAAAGATTAGTTCCTTCTTTAAGTCCCTATGCATATGGAGTCAATACACCAAATTGAAGGATGCTAAAAACAAAGGAATACTTGAAGATTAAAACCTAGGATTATCCAATCATAAGCTAGGTCAAACCTTCTAGGAAAACAATCCCTAGAGTTTATCCTCTCATAAACCCTAGGTTCCATCCTACTTCTATATAGTTTAACACAAATCAAGTTGAATTAGTTCAAACCATAGAGTTTGTTCCCTCATAAACCCTAGATTTCAACCTCAAAGACAAGGTTATGGGGATTCGCACTCACAATCCCTAATCTTGACCTTGTATGCTTCAACAAAATTTAGATGGATAAAACAAGGGAAGGGGATGACCAAGTACAATCTTTCCCTAGGGTTTCTAGCAAAATTTGTCCAAGGAAACAAGATAACATGCAACTTATCACCACTTTGATGGGCATTCACTTAAATACCATGAAAAAAACATAAATAATTGGAAAATACCACTTACTAGACCAAGTCGCTATGCATGAAGAAACCATAGATTCATGAAACATTTACCAAAACAACAAAAGCATCCATTATATTATTCTTCCAAAGGTTCGCATAAGTATTCCATGATGAAGAGAGAAAATAAGACAAGTAATGATGTTTCTTCACCAATGTGAGTTGTGTTTTAACAAATCATGAGTGCTAGCCTTCTTATATGAGTCAACCCTAGCACTATAAACCCTCAAATCCCCTAAAAACATAAAATATACATGATACAAGTCAGATAGGTCATGTCCAACCCAAAAAATAGCCTCAAACATAAAGATACAATGACAATACATCAAAATGCCCCCTCAAAAGGTGACACATGTGGCATAGAAACCTTCAAAGGCCATGAATTTATGCTCTAAAAGTGAAAAGGTGCCTCCAAAGGCCACATCATTCCATGAAAAGGTGAAAGCATCATCAAAGGTCATGTCTCTCATCCCAAGGGTCATGTCTCATCACCATCAAGTTCCAACGCATCATTAAGAAGGGTGCTCCCATGCTAGGTCAACTCATAAAGCATTAAAGCATGATGTCATAATCATGAATGCAATGTCCAAGGACTAGGGTGTGATGCCATAAGTGAAGAGGGATCCATGACCTCTCCCAAAAGGTGTGACATCATCTCCAAGTGCAACATCATCCAATCAAACTCTAAAATGCTCATGGGTGCTTTTTCTAGTCTATGTGGCTTCCTTCCCTCTCAATGGCCCATTTGGCTATATATGCAATATCTGTGCTCGTCTATCCAATTTCCAAGGTCTAGGATGTGTTGGGAGGTTCCCTAGGGTATGTAAAATTAGTAGAATATGCAACACTTTGCATAAAGTGTGCAACGACTTCGAAATAATGCTCAATGTCCCAGGTATCATCATGAAAACATCCTCCAAGAACCATGTTGAGAGTGAATCAAGATCAAACATGGTAAACAAAGTCAGATGAGACCAACCATCACAATATACCATAGTAATTAGGATCATACAAAGTAAGCCATTACTTAATACAAAATCCATGTAATAAATTCAACCATGTATCTTCTTCAAACTTCGCATTAGCTTAAGACCTTATGCAATTTTCCAATTTTAGGTATGTGAGGACCATCATAAGACCCTATTAGGTGTGCCAATACCCAAGTGGAGGCATAGTTCCCAAGAAACCCTTCAAAGTGTAAGTATAAGTTAAATATGTGGAAGGGGTTTACTTCATGGTCATGATGTCATTGACATGGAAGGCCATGTGGGGTTTCATGATCTCCATGAATTCCTTTGTAGAGGGAGCGCTTGTTGCTTGAGATACACTTCCCTCAGTAGTGTGTGTATTCCAAACACCTTTATTTCATTTTGATATTCTTTTATTTCTTTCCAAGTCCCCTTTTAAGGTTTCAAACATTCATTATTCATGACTATGAGGATACCTTTTCTCCTACAACAAAGATGAACACCATCCAATTAGTTCTATTCATGTCAACATAGTTTGGCTAGAAGGTACATTAGATATACATGAAGAGTGCCTTCCTCAATGGAGATTTGGAGGATAAGGTCTAAATGTATAATCCATAGGTGTTCCAAGTTCCAAGGAATGAACATATTTTTTGAATAATTAAGAAGGCTCGATATTTCCTGAAGAAGGCACCATAGGCATGGTACATTAAGATTGACAAGTACTCAATGGATGATCATGTGTTTCAATAGAGTCCATCATATTCCAATATATACGTCAAAAACATAGGTACTGTTATCATTATACTTGTCATTTATGTAGATGATGTCATGATTACAAGTAGTGAGGCAAGTGCTATTGAATAGATCAAATCTAATATGATTACAGATTTTGTTATCACTGATCTAGGCACGCTACATCACTATCTATGTGTAGACGTTTAGTGAACATGTAGAAACATTTTTGTTTTACAAACAAAATATGCTAGGAATTTGTTTGACATGTTTAGAATGATGGATTAAAAAATCTCATATACACCTATGGAGAAAGGGTTTGATATTTCAACCAAGGATGACTCTAATGTATTTAATGAGTTAGTCTATAGGTATCTAGCAGGTATCTTGATATAGCTTACAACAAATAGACTTGATTTGAGTGATGCCACAAGATTCATATCTCAACAAAGAGAGTGTTGAGATATATGAAAGGGACACTTGACTTTGGAATTATGTATATCTCTTCATTATGTGGGTTTATAGATTCATACTAGATATGTTGTGTGGATGATAGAAAATCAATGTCTGAATATGTTTTTATCTTTGGCACATGTGAAGTCAGATGGACTAGCAAGAAGAAACGACAATATCCCTTTCATCAACATGAGTAGAATATCAAGGAGCGATGAAAGGAGCATGTGATGTAGTTTGGATTAGGAGGATTCCTTCATACATGAAGATGTAATAGACAGAGCCAACATCCCTACTCCATGATAATTAAGGGGTGCTTAAACAATCCAAGAATCTAGTCTTTTATGAGCGCACCAAACATGATGAGATACATTTCTACTTCATTAGACAACTTGTAGAGGATGGATCTATTAAGTTGTAGTACTATCCCACATAGGACCAAACTGTAAACATTTTCACCAAGTCTTTGGGTCCTAAAAATTATGTAAAATTATGGGATAAGCTTTAGTTAGTAGATTGAGAATTTAGGGAGGGTGTTAAAGTAAATACCATATTATAATGGTCAATTAGATATTAGTTATAGGAATTAATTAAGTCACTTTGAATTTAGGTTATTTTATGCTTTTATGCTTTATTTCACTTTAGTTTTCTTTTTGGTCTATCCCACATTCATAAAGTGAATTGACTCGACTAGTCTGTAACCCTTTATAAGAAAGATTTGTCTTTCTCATTATTAATGAAATCTTGGTTTCTTTTATTACCACAAAACAAAAGTGGCATGTCCTTTGTTGAGGATTTGGTTCCATATTAATATGATTACCATTGAGTTTTAATATAGCTTGAAAAAATAACATTTGCAAGCTATAATTTCGGTACATAAACACATTGAGGCACCAAACCCTGGTTGTCATTTCCCATAATTTTAAGCACACACACATTGAGACACCATGTGTTCTATTCAATTAGGTATGTAAATAAGTCATGTCAGTAACATTCACCATTGTTAAATGTAATGATCCGTCCGTTACGACATCAAAATTTAAAAGAGTAAAGTAATGACACATTTTTTTTTTTGAATATCAGTTAGAACAAGTGACATGTGACAATAAGATACATAAAAACTTACAGATTCTAATCTCATCACATCACTACACAAAAAATCAGAATATATCATCATTTTTATTCATCATTCAATCATATCACATAAAAATAACATGTCTATCTGTGTAACATCTCGCTCTACTGAGCACACTTTTATTGACTTATTCTTTGAGGACACTTGCGTGCAAGTGATCCGGTTATGGTACAAT
>CBVK0100315602.1:0-33493 GCA_900067695.1 Picea abies
TGTCACCACATAATGAATAGCAACACCATGGACACATCATCCTAATTAATAACGACACATCATCAACGCATCAACATAATTAATAACGACACCTCATAAATTAATCACTACATAAGTAAATTCATCAAGTTCATCTGAAAGCAACATCATTAAAAATCAATCAACATATATCATAAGGAAACTACCCATCCAACCTATCATGCATGGTTAGGACCTCCAAGACACGTAAACAACGCTCAAGTCTAGGATTCATCCGATTGATTTTGACCATTTATGATCTCAGGACTGGCTACTGTTCTGAAGAACAATGAGAGATCTAGACCCTTAAATTCAATCATAAGCTCAAAATTAACTAGATTTATCAACCAATCAACAATCGATCCCCGGTGCTTTAAAGTAAATAGATGCTTAATCAATTATTCAACCAAGGCACAAGTTGAGCAAGAGAAATTAAGGAATCTTTTTCTAAACACGATAGAGTTTGGCTAGGTCAGTTTCAATAAGGCCAATCATCATTATCATTGCTACAAACTCATGTAGTCATAACCAGTGCATGGCTCAACTAAGTTTTCCATTAATAGAGAACGCTTGTAAGAATATAACTGGAATTCGATGTTATGCCATTTCCATTAAAAACTCCATAAGGGTCAACTTTCTTTTAAACAAGACACAAGATATTTAAAATAAAAGTCCAAGGTAAGCCCTAATAAGATCAACTTCATAAGTAATACTTAAAGATTTATATATTCCTATAACATTCCTTAAGAAATTAAAATCTGATCTTAACAACAATACTAAATATTCAGAATGTTGCATAACCATTTAAGGAGAACTTGAGAGGAATCCCAACCCTTATTAAACACAAGAAGATTCATTTATACAACACTTTAATGATATCATAAATCAAGAAAATTCTAAACAAGACAATTATTCGGTTTAACCCACGCATATCAATTCTAAGCTTCATTACATTACACATCCATTAGGACTAATAAGAAGGTATTCAATATTATAATAACTATGGAATTACATCACCCTTCAATTTCACGTTAAAAACAATCTAAGGGAGGTGGCCTCTTAACACCATTTTGTATAAATAATCATAAGAGAATTGAAATAGATCTTTAAAAATTTGTAAAGGCTATAACCAACCACCATAACCATATTAAAAATTTTAATATGGTTATGGCTGAAACGGAAATTCGTTTTAAAACAGTAACCACATTTTAAACTCTAACACATGGATTTCGCCAAGTAAGGAAAACAAAAATTGTTTTTAAAATAGGAACCCATTGTTAAATTCTTACAAAGGAAAATGCGCCCTTTTAAAATCAAGGAATGTTTACACATTAAGCTGGAATAAAACTCTGAACATATGAAAATTTTATTTAGATCAGTTAAACAATTTGATATGCTCACCAAGGGTATCGACCCAAATGTCATGCACGGTTATTTATCAATCATCTTGCAATTAGAAAGGAGTCCAAGAATTCAGATTGCAATTACACTTCTATTGCGACTAAAAGGGTAGCACTCTTAAAATAAAATTTCAAAGTAGGCGATCGTGTTTGTTTACATCCCAATCTGTATTCCATGTAATAATAAATAAAAATTTGCAGCAACCCATGGAAATTCCACGGATTATAAATGGTTGACAGCGATTAGAAAATTTTCTATTAATTCAAGTTAAAAATTTGGATGGAAATCGTTCTAACATTTTATTATAAATTACACAACATCAAGAAAACTCGCCCAACTCAAATTTCATAAATCCTTTACAATTTACAACAGTAATCAAGTTTTATACAAATTTTTAACTTAAATTTCAAATACAAATCTTAACGAGAATACCGTAGCTGGCAAAGATGGACTTGATGATGTTCTTCTGGCAACAATCGTTTCCTCCTTGCTCCCTCTTACTCATCGTTGAGACCTCACCAGTACCTCCCATCCAACGCTAGGGGTACTCTTCTTCCCCCTTAGCCCCCCGAACCGCAAAGGAGCCACACACACACAACCATAAATACTCTAGCTCCAAGTTTGCCTCGCAAATTAGAGCCACCACTCTATATCAACCTTGGTATCCCAACTCTCACAAGTAAAACCCACTCAAAAATATTTTGGCAACATAACTTTACCCATAACCAGTGTGATCTTTTTATAGGAGTTTCCTTAATGACACATCCCCATTTGCACAATTAATTTTCTTTTTAATATAATTAAATTAGAATTATTTCCCCCTTTCACTTTTCACCCTCTCCCCAACTTGCACAAGTAATTCCACATTTTATTTTAATTAAAGTCAATTTCCCTCACCTTTCCTAAAAAGGCTCCTTAAATCACTCATAATTGTCTCTTTATCCCCCCATATTCTCATTCAATGACTGACTCCATACCAAATCTGAGTTGAGTTAAAATAGGAGTCTTATTCAAGTTAGACTAGTGTTAACTAGTCTCTAGATATTTTTTCTATGCATACACATTCTTTCATGTTTATTTCTTTCTTATATATATATATATATATATATATATATATATATATATTTTCTTGCACACATGTGCCTTATATCAAATCTTTAAATATATTTCACATTTTCATAATTCTTAAATTGATTTACTTCATCCCCTTTTTATTTAATTTATAATTTAGTTTTAGTCTTCTTACCAAACTTAGACTTAGGCTTAATTTTTGAATAGGCTTAGACTTTCATTTGGGGATTTACAACTAATAATTTCAATCTTTAATTAATTAATCAAATCTGGCAATGCTTAAAGATTTTACAAGGTTTAATTATTCGCTCAAGGTTTTCTAGGCCACCTAGATTCATTGACTCAAGTGTTACTTTCACAACGTACCCTTCAAGACGCAACTTCGTTCTCCAAGGGTGCCACTCTCCTTTTTGACTGGTTTTGGTAGTTTTCCAACCCTTGGAGTCAACACTCCATTCGGGTGACCTTGTGAGAGACTAAGGGCTTCTAAGGAATAAGGACTCTGCTTTATTGTGTGCCCCTTAGAATATTCGTAAGCAACTATCTCAGTCTGCCCTCACGACATTGTCGACCTCTCGAACTAGGTAATCGTGAACCTACAATTCGCGCCACGGCGGGAGTGCTAGTAGTTTGTGACATGGAACTTCCACCCCTCTCCCTCAATATTTGGTCTATGTGCATGGCCCCTTTACTCCTTATGTGAGTCAGATTAGCAATAATTTGTCATCCTGCATTCGTTAACAAAGCATTGTCACTGATCCATATACAAAATCATACTATACTCAATCATATGTCACATATGCATAAATGAAATACTCAAACCAATACAATCCACTCCCTGACTCAATCCGGGGTGCAAGGAGGTCCATTGATGTCATCAGCATCCACAATCTGTCAAGTGTCCTGCACACTCAGGGAAAACTCATCAATAGCATATGTCAATACATATTTCTCAAATAACATTAAATCACAACCATCAATTGTCATTATAAAAACCCATAAGAGAAACAAATAACCATGTACAATAACCGGATCACTTGCACGCATGTGTCCTCAAAGAATAAGTCGATAACATGTGCTTGCAAGAGTAGGATGTTACACTAACTTAGTCCAACAACAACGCTCCAAGTGGCATGATAAAATCATTAAGAAGAAGGAATTTCGAAAGGGTGATTGAGCATTGTTATATGATTCCAGGTTTAAATATTTCAAGGGAAAATTGTGCACTAGATGGTTGGGTCCTTATGAAGTGGATACATTTTTTTATAATGGTTATGTTAGACTCATAACCATAGATGGCTCACAAATCTTTTTACTGGCCAATGGTCATCAACTTCAACTGTATCATAAACTACTTTATAAAGAATCATTTGTTTCTCATGTTATCTTAGATCCAAGGTTGAAAATCATTGGAGTTGAACATCATTTTACAGTACCATCAAAATAAATAAAAAATGTAAAAAATATATATAAATAAATAAATAATATATATATAAAGAACGTTTTTCTCTAATGCACCAAGTTTTTTTGCAGGATCCTATTGTTGCAACCTGGTGATATCAGTTCAAGGCACTTGAGTGCAGTTAATTTTAATCCACCTATTTTGCTGCAACTCATTTCATTCGCCTTGTTGCAACTCGTTGCAACTCATATTGCGAAGGATATATGCCTTGCTGCAACTCGTTGTTGCTTTGTTGCAATTCATCCTGTGATGGATATCCACCTTGTTTCAACTCGTTTTCTCCTTGCTACAACTCATTGTCATTTTGTTGCAACTCATCCTACGATGGATATTCGCCTTGCTACAACCCGTTGTCGCTTTGTTGCAACTCATCCTATGATGGATATCTTCCTTGCTACAACTTGTTTCTACCTTGCTGCAACTCACTGCAACTCATTTTGATAGAAATATGCCTTGTTTCAACTCGTTTCCACCTTGCTACAACTCGTTGCAACTCATTTTGATGGAAATTCGCCTTGTTGCAACTCGTTGCCACCTTGCTGCAACTCATTTCGGTGGAAATCCGCCTTGCTGCAACTCATTTTGATGGAAATCTACCTTGATGCAACTCATTGTCGTTTGTTGCAACTTGGTGCCATTTGCTGCAACTCGTCCCGCGACAACCATCTGCTTTGTTGAAAACTATTGCAACTTGTTGCTACTAGCCATGACTCGTCTTGTGATGAAACTTGTCTTGCTCACCTTTTCACACACAAGAATTATTACCCATTGACACCTATTTCATTGCCATGAATCAGCTTCATTATCACCACTTTGCCATTTCTTTTCATTACCTCAATGATTTGGCATTCTGGTGCAGCTCTCGGATCTCGCACCAGAACTCGTGTACGATATCACTATATTTATACCTCATAAAGTACGTTCACAATAGACAACACATCGTCCTCCACGAGCAGCCACAACTTACACTCATTTGTTGTCTTAGGATGTACGGTAAGTGGCCCCCAGGTATGTTTTTCTCCTACTTTCTCACATGATTTTAAAGTTCAACGTGTCATTACACCTGTACCATCGAACCCTACCATGTCAATCGAAGACGGATTAAACCTTTAGTTAGGGGGGGCACATCATTTCAAGTTGCATGATTCCACATTGACCTACCATAAATAACATAATGCCTCCATTATACACCATCATTACCAAATCTGATGTAAATTGGCATATCCACGATTTCCCTAATTTGGCATTCTATTCCCAACGTTCAACTACATGTGTAAAACTGCAACTCACCTTGTCAAAGTCCACTCTGCATCACGTGATTATCTACAATGGGAGGTTTGATTTTTCACCATGAACTCGAATCAGTCGAATTACTGTGTGGACACCCTGAGGCCTACCAAATATTTAAAAATGCGAGGTGGGTGACTTTCTTTGAGATATTGTGGGGATTTGACAATGATGCCACCCTGGAGTTCGCCCAGAACTTAGACAGAGAAAGTTCATCAGTCCACGGATTGCATATTGAGGTCACAAAGGGAATAGTTGCAGAAGTAACAGGGCTACCAAAGGACTGGGGTAATTTGGTTCAACAATAAGGTGTTCATCCAGAAAACTAGGATGAATTTTCTGAGAGGTGAAGAAGAGGTTAGAAACAAGGGTAATGGTGTCAACATAACCTCTCTCCCTTTTCCTTGGAAAGATGTAGAATATTTTATCCAATGATACATTACATGTGAAGGTATATTTGCAGTTGTTTATAACTACCATTTTATGGTACTGTCCCACCTCCATCATGGTCAAATTCTCAATATCCCATACTTTATGTTAGATTCTCTGAAACCTATGATGGGCTATGTTCACCATTCCAAACACCTGCAGACATGCATTACAAATCATGGGTTAGTTAAATTTTTGGTTATCCGTGCATTTAGGCAAAGGAATGCTACATGCAAGAGTTTATTGGTCACATAGAAACATAGGGTCTATAAATAGAAAGAAGAGAGGATACAAAAATAATGACGGAGGAAGAGGAATTAGAAATGAAATCTAACATTTAGCTTGAATTCATTGATAGAAACAACAGTCCTAAGGATGGCAAGTCCAAGAACTAGGAAGAAGATGAGCTAGAGAGGATTTATGATGATATGACCATGGGAGTAGAGGAATTCACAAGGTCAGAAATAAAGCAAGAAGACATAGCATATGGCACAAAGAATGAAGGGGGTGACACATAAATATAACATGAAGACAAAGAAACCGACACAAAGAATGAAGGGGGTGATACAAAAAAAGAGCCAAGTGTAGGAGACACAGAAATGGACCAAGAAGACCCTCGTGAGGAAGAAGAGGTTGATGGGGCTGAAATTCAAGATAATCCCTCCAATGAGCAGCATTTTTTGCCAACACCATCTAGTGACGAAGTGGAGATCATATAAGAAAACCCTTGTGCTCAAGCATACAAACCATGTTCGGTCATAAAAGAACACTCTCAACATAAGAAAAGGAAAATAAGATCAGTTCAAGTGATTAATGAAGACACCCCTAAAATAAGAACTAGGTATTATTCAGCAACAACACCAACCCAACCATTCGATCCGTTGAATAGGACTGAGTGCCCACAAAAACCTGTTGGAGAATGAACTATTGTAAAAAAACAAAATTTAAAGCCAAGGATAGTGAGGCCTTCTTCAGCAACAACACCAGTCCAACCATCAATCAGCATTGGGTTCCCACAACCTATTGAAGAATGAACTATTGTAAAAAATGGGCAAACAAAAGCAAGAAGAACCGGGTCTTCTTCAACAGCAACATCGGCTCAACCAGGGATTGATGTTGAGTGCCCACAAGAACCTGCTAAGAAACAGTATGCTGAGAGGAAAACAAAGGAAACGAAAATAAGCACCAACTCTAAGTGAGGTAAAGATTTGTCCTTGTATGAGAAAGTAAATCAATTAAAGGAAGAAAACTCTAGGCTTGACAAACAACTTGGCGTCTTAAAAGGGAAATTTCAAGAGGGTGCAACTTCTCCAGGTTTGGGAACCCTGGTTGAAGTTGCTCAATTATTAGAAAAGTCAGTTGACCTTGAAACCATGACATCATGGATAGACATTTACAGGGCACAAATGTGTACATCCTGTGGAGAAATATTTAGTCAAGCAGGGTGCACATCAAGTGATGTACCACCATCAAGATGGTTATTTTTCCTCTTAAGATTAATAATGTACTATTCTATCTAGAATAATGTAAAGATGGCCATTTTAAGGAATTGAATCTACCTATCAATGATGGATAACATTTTATTGACTTCTCCAAGAATAAAAGAATAAGCAACTAATAAATTGACCTTTCTATTCAAGTAGGCCATGTTTACAAGTTAAATAAGTGGGGGAAACAATCATAGCATTTATTTTATGATGGAGGAACCATTACATAGGTTTATTTTAAAGACCAAGATAATTGAACTCAATTAAAGCTCCAAAGACTCCAATATAGATCCAAATGGTCCAGACATTGAATTGTTGCATGAAAATGTAAATATTTCATTTACTTCATTAAATAAGAGGGTATATCAAATAGAACATACTTAAACCCAACATATCTCAAATATTTTTGGAGTGAGGTAGCAATATCATCATTTAATTGTACCCAATATAATATATTGTTAAACATTGGTCTACACAGTTAATAAGGTTTGAATAATATCATGGATTAATAATGGAAGATATGAATGTCAATAAGAAAATAAGAAATTGAGTACTTGTGATATATATATTAATATTTTATATACTAATTAATCTTTCAAGCATCATATATATATATATATATATATAATTTTTTCAATTAATATGATACTACAAGAATATTATTTTTCAATATCAAAATGTTACAATATGATAATCTAGCATACATAGGACTATTCCCTTAGGATCTATCATCTAACCTCTAAGACTCATGTGAGTGGGGGCTCAAAGGAGAATGTTATTCTATGAAGTAAGGATACTTGAACAAGTTGTTGGAACTAGATCTCTCACCCTAGTTGGAAATCTAGAAATGTCTTTGGAGTGGGGGTTGCCTCACTAAGGTTATGTTTTTTTGTTGGGTATTAGTGAACAAGAAAATATTAACTAAAAATTTGAACACGTTAGATTGTTTTGTTGGGTATTAGTGCACAAGAAAATATTAACAACTACACATTTGCACATGTGATACATTCAAGGACATTCTAAGTTTTCCATTTTCCATGCCTTGAAGGAGAAAACTCAGGATATATTTGTGGAAAGTGGTTTTTCTCATCAAGTGCATTAAAATATCTAGGACAAATAGTCCCCTCCCAAAGGACTGGAGAATTATGTTTCTCAATTTTCTAACAACATATCTAGGAAAATTGATTAATAAGCAACATGTAGAATGAGTATGGATATAACAAACTAAAACATCATATACAATGAAACCAAATTTTAATAATAAATTACAAACTAATATTAAAATTTGAATATAAAAGGCAGGTCACTCAAATAATCACATTGAAAAAAATGTACAAAAATATCAACCTAGCTAGGTATCCATGAAACTGGCATGAACAACTCTTCGTAATCATAGAAATAAGGTGAATTCATTCTAATGCATGAAAAATTGAAGATGTAAATGATAATATACATTTAATTAAATCCAAGGATGAATATTATCTTCATCAGTTCAAATATTACAATAAGAGCTATGCCTAAATGCACTACCCCGAAAAGTGTGTATCACTTTGCAACTAAACATACAAATCAATCAATGTTTAAAAATAATAAGCGTTTTGATTAACTATTATGAATGTTTGATAATTCATATAATAAACTTATACTTTACATGTGCTTAAAGATATTTTGCAAATCTTTCTAAATTTATAAATAAAATAAAAAAAGTAGAACAATTAAAGGAAAAAAAATCATAATGAGATAGGTATTTGGAGTTGTCTTAACTAAACCATAAAATATAATGTTTAGATCAAAATAACTTTTGAGGAGGTTACAAGACATGGTGCATAGGTTTTAAAATGTCAAACCTTGAAAATAATATAACAAATAGAAAGAAAAAATTAGATGTAAGATGGAACTAAATATCTGATAAGAAAGAAAAATGTGATTCCTTAAGAAATATGAGACTAATGATATTTTTGAATAATAGTATATAAGGGCACCAAATGAAATGTATGTATGGATTGTAACATCCCACTCTTGCACACATTGTGCGAACTTATTCTTTGAGGACACTTGCGGGCAAGTGATCCGAGTCATTATACTATTGGTTGTTTTGATTATGATTATGAAATATTGTGGATTTGATGTTATGTATTTTGTTGTATTTACATAGACAGGTGTTAGGGTTCTCTTGAGTGTGCAGGACTCTGGACGTTGAGGATGTCGAGGCATTGATGAAACCCCTTGGACTCTGGGTCGAGTCAGGGAGTGGATTGTTAGGGTTTGAATGTTGTTTGATGTGACATATGTACATATGATTAGATATTATGATGTTGATTGTTATTGTTGACATGATTCGTTGATGGATGTAAGTTGATAATAGCTTTCCGACTAGACTCACATTTGGAGTAAAGGGGTCACGCACGACAATTGAGGGAGAGGTGTGGCAGCAGCCCTGCTACAGCCTACTAGCACTCCCTTCATGGCTCGAACTGTAATTTAACGATTACCTAGTTCCAGAAGACCCATGATGTCGTGAGGGCAGAATGTGACAGCTGTTCACGATGATTCTAAAGGGTGTGTAATAAGGCAGGCTCCTTATTCCTTAAAGGCCCTTAGTCTCCCACAATATCACCTGACGGAGTATTGATTCCTGGGGTTTGACATCTACCAAATTCAGTTAAGAGGTGAGTGGCACCCTTGGAGCATGTAGTGCATCTTGAAGGGCACGTCGTGCAAATAAAATGGAAAGAGGCGGGTGGCACCCTTGGAGCATGTAGTGTGTCTTCAAGGGCACATCGCACAAATAAAACGGAAAGAGGTGTGTGGCACCCTTGGAGCACATAGTGCGTCCTGAAGGGAATGTCGTGATTTTAACTGTGGTAAGTTAATAAACCTAGTGCCTAGAAAACTATGCCTCCTTAGGACCTGGTCGGCCTTAAAATAGATGATGGTATGAGTAAAGTTTAATAACTAAAATTTACCTAAAAAATTGTCGCCCAACCTAGTGGAATTAAAACCTAGGTCTAAGTAGAACATGTGGATAAAGAAAAATAAATAAACATGTAACAAGAAGGGGGGTAAGAAATTCAACTTAATTATTAAAGTAAAAATTGTAATGGAGGATTAAATTTATTAAAAGGGTAAATGGTTTTTTTTATCTACACTTGCTAAATTGATTTTTAGTTAAAAAAGGAAAAAGGGGGAAACTTAAAAGAAAAAGGAAACTTGAAGAAAAAGGGAAACTTAAAAAAAAGGGGAAACTTAAAGAAAAAGTTGAATGTCTAACTTAGTAAGGAATCTAGCATTTGGAACTTTCTATTTATGAACTCAACTAGGAATTAAGTAAAGCGTAAGTCATTTAAGAATTGTAAGGGAATAATGGGACATCAAGGAGCGTTTTTAGGAACTCTTTTAGGTGGGTGAGGGAAATAGCAATATTAAATTAATTAATAAATTGATTTTCTAGTGCAACTAGGAGATCGAGCGACATGTGTACAGGGGAGGTTTTTCCTAATTAAATAAATGAAAAAAAGAATCTAATGAGGGTTTTGGAACAATGACTAAGAAACTCTATAAAAGGGATGGTGGAGGAGGAGTATGGATCACATTTGGCTTGTGTAACGTTACGCTGTCGAAATTTTATCTTGACTGAGTTTTCACTTGTGGGATTTGGGATAGCTAGCTCAGTAACGAGTGGTAGCTCGACCTTATGAGTCAAGCTGGGTGCTATAATTCTCTGGTATCGTGTGCATGGCCCCTTTGCGGCTCGAGAGGCTCAAGGGAAAGAAGAGTACCCCTAGCGTTGGCTAGGAGGTACCGGTGAGGTCTCATCGGTCGGCAAGCAGGATCTGGACGGAGCGAACACGCGAGAGGACATCTTCGCCTCATCATCGTCGGTAAAGGTACGCCTGTTAAAGTTGTTACTTGTAATAAAATTTAATTTACACTTGTTTATTTTATTGTATTTTGTTATCAATGTAATCCCTTTGTCGCTTGATTCATCCGATAAGAAACCTTGTTATCCACAGTATCTTTAATTTCTGAGATACTTCCTAATGGCGCGTGGCCAGAGTAATCCCCTAACTCAAACCTGGCCCACACTTTTGTATCTCCTGCCTGTGTTTTCTTTATTCCTTGATTGCATTTTTTTTATTTATTATTTGGTTCTCCACAGAGAAGGTTTGGATGCAGATTTGTGTTTTATCTTTTGTTCCCTTATCCTTTAAGTTATTAGTTTGTGCGTGAGCAGTCGGCCAGGAGCCGAATCGACTGTCTTTCACTCCGATGTTAAAGATTTAGATTCAAATGCCCTGCTTTCCTATGCATGGATAATAAGTGTAGAATCGTTTCTCTGCCCAGCAAGGAATTCTCTCCTGGGTGTTTATCCCCTCTCGTTACCCAGTGAACCATTCATTTTTCTCTACGCCTTGGTTTTGATTAACCTTGTGTCTTGGATCCTTTGTATCTCTGCACCATAACTCTTAACGGATAAACCTTCCATGTCTTGCAACGCATTTTTTTCTTAACACTTAATGTATAACCTGTTGCTCCTCAATCCTTGTTGAATAACGCATGCATGAATAGTGATTTCTCCTTAAACAAGCTCATGTACAACGATAGTTGTATAACGATTTCTCCTTAAACGTTTTTTTTTTAAATGATTGGTTGACTAACGCAATTTTTTTTAAACGATTTGTTGCATAACGATTACTCCTCAATCTTAGCTAACACATTTTTTTTACACTGCATTGTACATCCAAGTGTGGCACTGTCATCTTGTTAGTTGTCCTGATTAGCTTTGAATTTCATTTATTACTACACAGGAAATTTTACTGCCATTGAAATTCATTTATTACTACACAGATTTGTTTTGCCTTGACTATCGGTGTTATTAGTTCCATCTCTCTATGATTTAATAGTTAACTGATTTATTTAAGATTATCAGTTTTTTTTAGCACAATAGATAAATGGTTTTCCTTTACAATAGTGACAGTTTACTTGGATTAATGTGAGGCCTTTATTAATTATTAATCTCGTTGCCATGATATCAATTGTGATTCTTGCGCAGAGTTTAAAATTGTTGTCAAAGTATTAGTAATGATGTTGATGAGCCCAGTTTGACTATATCTTCCTTGGTGCCCACTGCGTCCTCAGAATTTTGATAATTACATAAAGTGTCAGGATGTAGCTAGAAGAAATATGTGCCTTCTTTCCTGTACTATTAATTTGCATGGAATTCTCCCCCATAAAAGTAGTTTTTGGCGATGTCTCTAATCCATGAACTTCATCATCCTCATGGATTTTATCATTATGTGCAAGATCAATACCAGTCTTATCTAGTGGAGAACAAAACTCTCCAAATTTGTATTTCCTCTTCTACTATCCTGCCATTTTTCAGTTCCATCATTCATACAATTTGCTCTCGATTTTATGACATTAAAGGCATCCCTTTTTCACAGCCACTTCTCCCAAATATTTGAACTATAAAATGGGACTTTCCAACGTATTTAAAAACAAGAAAGTCTCCAAATTCCAATGAATGATCAGACACAAAAAAATTCCAGACTTTTTAGTGATGTTGGGCCATGCAATAGTCAGGTATTGCTTGTCTTGTCTCTACGTTTTTTTTATGTTGGTGCTTAGCATTTTTCTTTCCTAACGCCCAGTATTTTGCCTCTCAAACTCGATGATTTATTCCCTTGTTTTTATGAGTTTAACATGGGAAACCCTAGGCGTTATCTATCATTTGTCTCTGCGGGTTTTTTTTACACTTTGTGCTCAGTGTTTTGTTGTTCTAACGACCAGTTTTTTTCCTCTAACACTCGGTGATTTATTCCCTTGTTTTTATGAGTTTAACATGGGAAACCCCAGGCGATATCTATCATTTGTCTCTGCGTTTTTTTTGTTTACACTTTTGTGCTCAGCATTTTGCTATCCTAACGCCCAGCATTTTACCTCTCACACTCGGCGATTTATTCCCTTGTTTTTCTGAGTTTAGCATGGGAAACCCCAGGCGATATCTATAATTTATCTCTATGATTTCCTCTTGATTCCAACACTGCGATTTACAAAAAGACCCTATATCCAGCATGTGTTCTCTCATGGTTACTAATAATGCTTAATTAGATGGTAAATTTGTTTTTATTTAGTAATTGGTTAAGCAGGCTTTCCTCAATCCTCAAGAGGATCTCATTCAAGTGGTTTAATTAACTATTCTGTAGTGTCGAAGAGCTTACACTTTATGCTCTTGGTTTTTCACAAGACACGTGTTGCATCTTAAATTTTTACATCCATTTAATATTTTATTTAGACTGTATTTAGCTTATGTCTTATTTTGTGGTGGACCTTCACTATTTCTTATATCCTTATTGGTTTCTATAAGAATTTATTTCCACACTCATTGAAACCCTCCCTTGTAATCACACATCCTTAAAGGACCTATAACTTGTCATGTGATTTCTCTTCTCATTGGGCTCCTTGTCATGTTTAATAGGTGTAAATGCGTCGACTATTTCGATAGATGAGATGCTTGGGTGATTATGTATTTATTTGCTTATGTGCCTTAAAAATTAAACTGATAATTGTTTGCGCCATGATATAAAGCTATGTGTGGATGATCTTGTGGGTGGTTTACCCATGCACCATAAAAATCCATTGATTTGTAATGAGTTTGCTTACACCTTGGACAAATGATGATGACCAATTATTACACTTCCGATTACTTGTGTGTAGTGTAACTATGTTGATGTAGGATTCACTAAGTTCTTAGATTAAGTGCACTCATTATAATGATGTTGATTTATGTTCAATTTAGTACTTGGATCACACGCGCACCTTGGAGTTAAGGATAATTTGTGATTGAATTTATGTGATTGATTTCCTCGCACAATGAATATAACTGATTATTAGTCTTGTGCCATTACTTAAGTTGACATGTGAATGTTCTAGAATTGTTTACCCTTGCGCACAACAGATATTTAAATGTTGATGTATGATTGATGCGATGATGGTTAGACTGTGCCATGGTTAACAAAAAAAAAAAAAATTAACCTTCTATGCTTCGAATTTTCTTAAGGGGTTAAAAAAAAAAAAAAAAATTACCTTCTATGCTTCGAATTTTCTTAAGGCGTAACGGAGGGTTGTTACATGGATTTATATGATTTTGGTTGATATTCTTGTGCATATTTTGTAATGTGATTATTTGAGTGATTCATAATGCTAGAAAGAATAAAATCATTCAAAGGCATAAAAAATTGAAATTGTAAATCACAATAACGAATTGATTAAATCTAAGGCATTGTATCTTCATCCATGAAAGTTTTAGAATAAGATTCCACCAAACTAAGCTACTCCTAAAAGGTGTATGACGTTACAAATTAATGCACAAAGAAACGAAATTTCAACAATAAT
This sequence comes from Picea abies, assembly GCA_900067695.1. Classification (NCBI taxonomy): domain Eukaryota; kingdom Viridiplantae; phylum Streptophyta; class Pinopsida; order Pinales; family Pinaceae; genus Picea; species Picea abies. The sequence continues at coordinate 14,551 of CBVK0100315602.1, forward strand.
AAGCACTTTGATTAACTATTATGTAGATTCACTACTTCACATGATAAACTTATCCTTGGCATTCTTGAATATCTTTTTTGAATATCTCTAAATTTAGAAAATAGAACAATGGGAAAAAATCACAACGAGGTAGATATTTTGAGTTCTCTTAATAAGATAAAGAAAAGTAATGTTTTAACATTAAAATAAATTTTGAGGAAGATAGAAGACATGTTGTATTTGTTTGAAAATGTCCACAAATGAAGATAATATAACAAATGAAAATAATGATATTACAAAAAAGGACTGTAGAAGGTCTAAGTTCAATTTATGTATGGGTTTTATTATTTTAACTCGGTTAATATGGTTGTGAATATATCACGATATGATTATTTAAATGATCCATAATTATATAAAAAAAGTAATGTTATTTGAAGAAATAAAAAAAAAAAATTTGGAAGTCATAATAGACAATTTATTAAATCCAAAACGTCTTATCTTCACTTCATGCAAGTGTTACAATAACACATCCACCTAAGTGCACTACTACTCAAATGTGTGTATCATTTTGTAAATTAATAGTACGCAAATCATTTGATGTTTAACAACATTAATAACTTTGATTAACAATTGTGTAGATTCATTAGCTTATATGATGTTGTGAACCGAAGCATCACCAAAATCCTTACTCCCCAAAGAGGAGGACTTTGAGGTGATTTCGCTCATTTAAAATGCCATTTCCTCTTATTCAATAGTCAAACACCACATTTTTCACAATTTTATTTTCCCTCGGTTCCTTCATTACTAGACTTCAACATGTTGTGAATCGAGGCATCACGAAGGCATATGTTGTGATGTTGTGAACCAACGCATCACTAGTATCCCTAGTTCATATTAGGGAATTATCCACAATTCAAGAAACCTCATAGGTTTATCCTAGTGATATTTATAAGTTAATAGCTTGTTTTAATTCACTCGATGTCACTTGAACCAGAACAAATGCATGTTAAACTTGTGTTGTAATATTTGTGATGAAAATTGGCATTACTTGCTAACACTTTTCTATCTATGTTTATTTGTGTTTTATGTTTACTTTGTTTTGGTGTTATTCTAACATTCATTTTTTTCTTTTATCTTTCATGTCCTTTTTGAATTATTTCGATATATGCATACTTTGTTTTACCTATGTTTATCCTTCATGACTACATCACATGCATTTGTCTGTATTTTGTATTTCTTAGTGTGAACCATCCACACTTGTACTTAAAAACTTTCCTTGGATGTTCTTGCATCTTGTTAGCTCCAAATCTTCATCAAACATATTTCTTTCTTCAATTTAGCATGTAACCTCATCACAATCTAGTCACTCAGGTAAATGCATTTCCTTCATTAATAATATTTACCCAAAGATCGTCAACCTTGGATGAGATTCATTATGTTTATCCTCTATATTTAGAATAGATTGACAAAGATGTATTAGAGATTTATAACATGCTAAATATATGAAAATATAAATGCAAACATATGAACATAAAGTTATGCTTAAGCAGTTCCGAGTTGGTGATAAAGTTCTTAGAATATTAAACTACCTTCATGATAAATAGAGAAAGTTCTCCTTAGTTGGGGAGGCTTGGGGTTGTCCCGTAATTATTCCAAAGAACCTACATAAGGTTGAAAATCATTCATCTGTGTTAAATGGTAAAGAGATAAAACATGAATGCCCCCTATCTCAAAAGATACTAGGTTTAGAACATGCATTTGCCTTTCAAATTTCATGCCATATTCATTGAGATAGGTTTCCAAAGGTTTTTATCTATTTATCATTTATGTTGTTGTGCTATGTTACTACAAATTTTGATTATGCCACCATCTTCACCTTGACCATGACATTCAACAAGGAAGAACACAATTCCACATATATTGCATGCAAATTTGAATACGCATTCTTGTAGAGCTTATGTACTTCTCAAGATTGCATAGATTCATTTTTCATTCTTATGCATTGCATCAAGCTTCTCATAAATTTTAATCATTGTTCATTTCATACGAAGTAAAATACAAATAGGTTTCCACAAGTTTTAGATGCAATGTCTATCTATTTTTGTTTTTGTTTTTATAATTATATATTCTGCATACTTTACATTTGTATTGTAGAGGACAAATTAGAGATTTTAGGTTTCCCTTTGTTATAACCTTTTTTTTCAGAATGATTGTGGTTGTTTGTTGTTTATAATTATATGTTTTTTTGACTAATTGTGGTTATTGTTTGTTGTGTGGAATGTGTTGTTAATGCAAAGATTAAATTTGGTTGAGGTTTAAAGTTCAATCAATTCATAATGAAAACATGTTGTGAAAGTTGTAGATGTGGTGAAATATAAAATTTAAACAAAATTTGTAATGAAAATATTTTGTGAAATCTACTTTCACATTGAGTCAAAGTTTTCAATTCTTATAGAAATTTAAGAGTTGAAGTTGATAAAAAATCGTCTACTTTCACATTGAGTCAAAGTTTTCAATTTTTATAGAGATTTAAGAGTTGAAGTTGATAAAAAAAATCGTAATATATGTTGGACAAAGCCAACTACATTTGTGTGTTTTATTCCAACCCATTCTATTGAATTTGGATGGAAATCCCATCTTCAGCGTGGCAGATCCATACAAATCTATATTTTATTTATTGATTTCATTGAAAAAAATTCATTGGGAAAGCAATGACATGCCCAATAGAATATATGTACCACTACCCACGCAAAAGACAGACAAACAGTAGGGATTGAAATTTGTGAATGTATACTAATTCCATCTCCATATATCAATACAATCTCGGGATAAATATTGAGAACTTTAGAGGTATTTATTTGTGCTTCCCTCTCCACGTGGATACAACTCTTGAAACATTGGCTATATTGTCAGGGGATCATAGCATTAAAGACCTTCCTAACTAGTAGTTCACGTACATCAGAGCATTAAGGACCTTGCCAACTCCATGCTTTGTTCTTGACTTTCCAGTGCAAGAAGCCAATATCACTCTATAGCCACGATAATATTTCTTTCTCTTTCATATTTTAAGGTTTCATGGTATAGTCTTTGCGTTGAACCAAGATAGCTTAAAAGAGATTCTTAAATTTAATAATTAAATCAAAACTTGTTTGATATTTGAGTATTTCTTTTAAATTCTTAACAATGATTACCATTTCCATCATTTGATGGTATTTTTTTATTATATATGAAAACATTTTACTATAAGCATTTTATTATGAAAAGTTGAATTACTTTATCATTGTATTAACATCATGGCTTGTAATATTGTAATAATGAGCTGAAGTTGTGAATTTTAGTCTAAGTATAGAGAAACATTGTATTAAGATTATGGATGTAAGAATATTAGTTATTGTTGAAGTAATTTTAATATACTCATGAATGTTAATATTTTTTTCCAAATTAAAAAGACAAGATTATAGTAGCATGGACCAACAAATTTGTAACTCCCCTGGATTAATGTCATTTGCAAGATGATTTAACCTAGAAAAATCTTATGTATTAATAATCAAGTTTTGTTAACTTCATACAAAGTTATATTAATTGAAATCTGGAAATTCTCATCATAAGCTTTGCTATTTTTTATTAAGGGGATATGGCTAAGTAGTTCTTCTTTATGACTTTGTTTGGAGCGGATATAAAAGATAAAATAAATAGGTTTCATAATTTTACCAACAAGGGTACAATTTTTTTTACAAAAATATTTTTAGTTTTTGTTAAAAATTATCAAGAAATATGCCCATAGGAACTACATCTTGACCCAATTTAAACATAACATTTTGTGAAAGTGGTGTCCATTTTACTCTTGGTAGGGTGTATAACTAATCTTAATGGAGGTATATATTTTGTTAATGTGACATTTGTTTTAGACCATCAATAATGGAACCTTAGTGAAGCACTTACCACCATACTTCACAGTATTGAACCAATTACACATTGGTAGAATGCAATAAATTATTCTACATCAATCTCAATCTACTAACTAAAATTGATTTCTCTATCTTTTCCTATAAAACTGAGCCCAAATAAATAAATTCTATGTCATTAAAGCTCGTGGAGGGGTACACTAAAGCTCTGTCACATGAGATAAACATTACGCATTTTATAAGCAATATGTCCATGTGAATTTCCATTTCATCCACAAATATATAATCATTAAAAGTAGACATATATAAAGGGAATATAGCATCTTATTGCGTGGAAATTTACAACCCTTAAGATGATATTCACATACTCTCCTTTCTAGATATCACAAATCAATGAAAACCCATTAATATTTTGCCCATAAAATTGAAAGGAAAAATATGTCAAACAAAACAATGGGTCTCCACCTCCATCTAACTTCTATATAAAAAAAAAATCATCTCTTCCTCTGACACAATAGGTTGTGCCCTGATGAAAAAGTCAACCAAGAAATAATGTATATACAAGAGAATATTTCTAACAACTATCTTCATAAAACAAACAAAAGAGTTTATGGTGGATCTAACATAATCTATCCTCCCTCGGGATCGGGTGCTCAGTCTCCACCCAAAGTTGATGGGAGCCAAACCTAAGATGTCCTAAGGAGATCCTCAACCCAGGTATCCAATGTCAAAGTGTGTAAGGGGGTTACAATATGAAGTTTTCTCTAAGCTCTAGGAATTGCTCTACATAAAAGGCCATCGTCAATATCAATCCCTTGAAGGGGGGAATCTGAATGATTTGATTATACAACCTATAATTGTCATATCTAATAATATTTTACATATTTTTCTTATTAGGAAGGAGGTGGCTAGGATCATCTAAATAACCCTCGAATGGGGGAAGGAAATCCATTGATATACTCGTTGGTTGGAAGAAGCAAGAAACCTATGGAAACCAACATCATGCTCTCTTGGAGGGGGGAATTGGAAAATGGCCTTTGAAAAATGGTAGGAAAATTTGGATATCGGTCCCTATTGGAGACTGGGCTAATAAATATCTATAGATGATGAAAAAACCCTACCAAACTAAAGACAATGTCAATTAGGAAGGGGTGTGCTACAAACTTTCCTTGAAAGATGGGATAGGGAACTATCCTCTTGCATTTGAAAATGTGGTGAAGAAAGAGGATCTAAACCCTCTCGATGTAGGCCCAATCCTACTTAGCAAGCTAGGTACCCATACCATTGAACCATACAAAACAGTGGATCTAATTATGGAGTTCATGAGGTCCAGTTTGGATTAGATGTTTTGAAAGTGGTGCTAGAAACACTCTATCTATAAGAGTGAGGGACCCATACCCCTTATTCACATGGGATTGGAGACTCTGCCTCAACCTAAACCTAGGCCTTGAAAAATGAACCCTTAGATAGTTGTATGTAGTGATAATATCGACTTGTGCAAGAGTTATATGTAGTGGTAATATCCACTTGTGAAAGAATGACTCTAAGTTGTCTATATAAGTATTGAATTAGAGAAATATAGAATGAATTGAAGAAAACATGCACATTGAAGGAAAAAAAATCTTTGAAGTCTCATTGTGTCATGTCTAGAGCGTCTAAATTATCTTGGAAACTTGAAAAATCACAAAGGGAATAGACCCTAGGGGATTGAAAACATAGGAACATATTACAGTGGATCTTTCATGTGCTCACGAGATTCCTTATGCTTTATGTCATCTACAATATTGTAATTGTCATTTCCAATGACACATTTACAATATTTGCAATCGGATGGAATCTCTTACTAATTGTGTGACAGTTTTATTGGTGTTCAACCTATTTATCTTGTTTAATATGATGATAAAACATTTAATGTCATGTGTGCATGTTGATGATTTGATGGTGGCTTAATACCTTTCTATAGTGAATTCGTAAAAAATTAGGGCTTGATTTTGGATTCTCAATAAAATTTTGGGCATGATTCTCTATGATTTCACGACCCTCTGAATTGTAAACTTGTGGCACTGATCTAATATATCACGCTATCAAACATAGCGATATTCCACTAAAATATGGTTGAAACGATCTACGATTTCATGATCCCTCTCTTTTGTTTTGTTATCTTTGGGATCTACGATGTTGAGTACTTGTGAGGAAAATTAGTTTGATGGTTTTGAGAAATAATTAAATTTCGATATTTATGGACAAGGTTATACAGTTTTCAATCATTATGGACTAATGATTTAGGCTCAGGGGTTACAAGTTTTTCATGTCTATGGTTGGGAAGAAGTGGTTTTCTACTCAGTTTGTTTCCAAATTATTAAAGCAGGCTTCTGAATATGTTTTATTTTTTTATTCTTATTTATTTCATTAATACTTTTCTCATTTTGTTTGACAACCTAATATAGATATTTCTATGTTCTTTTTATTGAATTGATTGTGGAAAAAAACTATCTATATATCAGTAATATGTAATTTACTTGAAAATAAAACTATCATTTACAATACTGCAATCAGAAAGAACAACATATATAATATAATTATATATTTCGACTAATGTAAAATAATATTATTTATGAACATCGTAGAAAAGAAATGTAAAGAATCCACTTTCTATGTAATGGTTTTTCTTTTTAGAAGTTAGCGTATTCAACAGGACAAGAAAAAGCATATTGAATACATTTATAGAGTGAATGCAACTTGAATATATGTATATAGTAATGTATGTGTTTTTGTTTTTTTGTTTTTTTTTTTTAACAAAGAAACAATATAAACACTGTATTTATTGAATAAAAAGATAAGACGTCGAAAAGAGTTAAACTATTTTCTATATAAAACATATTCATTGGAATATAAATAGAGACGTATTTTATAAGATAAATGTTTAAACCTTGGAGCCAATGACTAGGTAGTCTTGACATAAGGAAACAATTATAATGGAATAATAGCTTCCAACCCTCAACCCGTAATACGTGGCCAATGCGAACCTCGCCTTGTAATTAATCACTAGCGTGACTCCGGTAAGAACTAGAGTCTACTCAGAGTAGTTATTAATGAAGTCGGACTTAAATATAGTTCTTAGTACGATGGGATAGGTGTACACTCTCGTCAGGAAATAACTATGCATAGGGATGTTGCATTGGTAATCTCTTAGACCCTAAGGTTGGGATTTAGGGTGAGCCAAATGAGTTCAAAAGAGAATTTTTGTAGTCGATCCACAAATATAATATACCACCGTCATATAATCAATTCCTTTGGTTATTAATTATAAGGTAAATGAATTGATTGAACTCCATAAGTTCGTATGGATATTACCTTTTTTCTTTTTGAGTTGGGTAAATTATATATAAATTGTATAGAGTTTTTGGTTATTAGTTCCTGTCAAGTTCAGGGACTAATAGTGATGAGTTCATCGTTGACTTGCTATTAGTCAAGGCTAGGGACTAATAGCGATGAGTTCATCGTTGACTTGCTATTAGTTTAGGCTTGACTTTAAATTTTTTTAGAAATTATAATGTTTAACTTAGGAAGTTTGTATTAATATATTTTAAAATAAAAATATATATATATTTGTTACAATTTTATTGGTTCATAAGTTTAAAGTGTTATTGTCAGCTTCACTTCTTCCAATGATTTAATTAATATTTACTTCACTTCTTCCAACTGCCACCTTAACTCAAGTATGCACTGTCATTTTCCATGCAATTTGAATTAATCAACTAGACCCACGTGTCCAAAATCACATGGCTTGATTGTCATAAAGTTGATACGAATCTGCATGAGGTACGACGAGTTATGGGCTCGAGGGTTTCGGATCAGAGCTTCGAATGTCGTCCCCTCTCATCGCAGGCTCGGAGCTTCCAGGGACAAGCTCCCCCTCATCGCAGGTGTGCCCCCATTTGTGAATCCTCTCGCAATGGAACCTACGCCATTCAACCTCCGCTTGAGCCCATCAGGATTCGATCCCTGCATCTTCTCAACTGAACTCCCCCTTAGTGCGCCATTTTTCAACCCGAAATCGGTTTCAGAAGAGGGTGTGGTTAGATCCTTAAGAGCCCTTTGCTCGGAGCTCAAAACCTTTGTGGTAGCTTCCCGTTGTTGCGTTTCAGGGGTCCATGCGGGAGTATGCCTTTGTTTGGCGCCAGATCTCCCATGATGTGGATGTGGTTTTGCTTCCTTCCTTTGTAGGAAACCATGGATTTTCAATATGGGTGCTTCGTACATGCAATGCTCTTGGCCTTTGCATGTTGTGCTGTGACTTGTGGTGCTCAGAACACAACCTCCGGATGGAGTCTGCTTCAGAGTGGCCTTGCTCAGCGCCTCCCTTGGGGTGAGATATGATATATATCTGATACGAGATTTTACTCTGTGAGTTTATCAATTGCTTTGGATTTCAGTTCATAAATGGTGTTGAATAAATTTTTATTTGGGCAGATGGAACGGCTGGAATCACTCCGGCTGCCATATCAATGAGGATGTTATACGAGCAACGGGTATTATAGTGTTTGCTTTTCTTAAATCGGTTTTCAACTACTGTATGTTTTTTAGAGAACTATAGTTTCTCTCTGACCAACATCTAATGAAATGTTGTATATATTTACAGTCGATGCATTGGTATCAACTGGGCTCTCTAAACTAGGGTATCAGTATGTAAATATAGGTAAGACAGCAATAACCAAGTTAACTCTCGTTTCAAAGTCAGTCATAATTTTGGGGAATTACATCATTGAACTCTGGATCTGGATTGTCTGGTTTTGTTTTTTGTGTGCATACAGATGATTGTTGGGCAGAGTTGAATCGTGATAGCAATGTACACCCTGCCTTTCCCTTTGCTTTTCCTTTCCATTACAATATGCTTGCAAGTGGCACTTTTTAAAATGGATTTATCGATCTGTTTCCCTTTGCTTTTCCTTCTTATTACTATATGTTTGCAACTAGCAGTTTTTAAAATAGATTTATTGATCTGTTTCTCTAATTAATTTCTTGTGATGTTGTGTCTACAGGGGAGATTGGTTGCAAGTGCTTCAAAGTTTCCATCTGGCATCAAGGCTCTTGCTGATTATGTGCACAGCAAGGGTCTCAAACTGGGCATATATTCAGATGCTGGGTATATCTCTGCTTTATCTTTTAGTTCTCTTTTTTTCTTTTCTACAAGATGCTTTCTATGATAACCATGTGGCAAACATGCCCTTTCACAATCTGAAAGTATTGCAAAAATCATCAAAGTCTAGTTTACATTTCATGAATGCTTACTTACACAAACGGGTCTTTCTGAGGATTTGAACCTTGGTAGATTTTAAAACATCCACTTTACAAGGGAGCCAAGACTCGTGAATACATTATATCATGTTTTCCATTTTTTTATTCTCACGAGCTTCTCCTGTTTATCAGGTACTATACTTGTCAAAAGCAGCCAGGTTCCTTGGGACATGAGCAAGTAGATGCCGATACATTTGCTTACTAGGTAATCCTCTTTCCTTTTTGGTTTTTTATAGGTAAAATATTATTGTTTTTATCTTTTAAATTCTTTGGGGATGGACTATGGTAGATTGATTAATTAAATTAATAGATAATGTTTTGTTCTTATACAGGGTGTGGATTATCTCAAATATGATAACTGTTACAATGATGGCTCTAAGCCTGAAAACCGGTAAATAGTTTTTCCCAAGAGTGGAATCCTTCTTATTTTGCTTTTCCATTCAGCTGGATTTCATTCACAATTGTCTGCTAGTCTCAGATTGTGGTTTTGGAATGAGCGCAGGTACCCAAAGATGCGTGATGCACTTTTGAGTACTCGGCGTCCAATATTCTATTCCTTGTGTGAATGGTAGGTGGCCTTCCTTTCTCAAAGTGTCTTAGCTATATGATGGGTTTGGAGATGATGGTGTTAAAATGATTTTGATTCAGGGGATTGGATGTTCTAGCCACTTGGGCTCGAGAAATTGGAAGTAGTTGGAGAACAACAGAAGACATTGAGGACAAGTGGGAAAGGTTGTTAGCTATAGCTTCTAAGTAGCCTGGACAGTTGGTTGGAAATTTCCATAACCTCTAAATCGAGTTGAACTTTGGTTTTGTTTTCTATGTGTTTTACAGCATGATATCCCGTGTAGATCAAAACAATGAATTTGCACAGTATGCTGGTCCAGGTGGATGGAATGGTAAAATTTTCTATAACCCTACCATGCCAGTCAAATACAGTTGCAACTTTCTCAAGTAGACATTTAGTTCCTTGCTTGTTTCCAACTCTTCATCATTGTTGTCCTCTTCTTTCTTTGGAGCAGATCCAGATATGTTGGAAGTAGGAAATGGCAACATGACTCCTGAGGAATATGGTTCACATTTCAGCATCTGGGCTCTGATGAAGGTGACTGGACAGCTATTCCCATGTTTACTTATAGGGTCATGAGTAATGATCTAAGATAAAAACACTCTTTCATGCATGCAAGAATAAGCATAATGACTTAGATCTATTTCTTTGAATTCATGGCTTCAAGCACCACTATTGATTGGATGCGATGTAACATCTATGGACAAGAAGACTTATGGAATCTTGATCAACTCTGAGGTTATTGCAGTCAATCAAGGTGAGCCTCTTCCTCAAATTCTTTTGAATATTTAGAAAAAATTGTGTTCCTTTCTTAAATCTTCTGTGTTTTTTTGTTTTTTTTTCAGATCCTTTGGGAGTACAAGGGAAAAAAGTAAACAAGCTAGGGGACCTTGAGGTATACATGTCTGTAACCTTTTGTTTGCAACTCATTACAGTGAAGTCTATGTTGCTTTGCATTAAGGCTTGAAAACAGTGGTACACAAATCCCTTTCTTCTCCCAACACTAGGAGATAGACCACTCCTTGCATTCCCAACACTAGGAGATATACGACTCCTTGCATTTCTTTTTGGTCTCTTTGTTCATGATTTTGAGCTGGAAAAGCTGAAGGATCAAATGTAATTGGCACCTACGCGGCCATTGTGTTCTGGGAGGTCCATTTTGCCCACGTAGGAAGGCCCATTATCCTGTTTCTTTGTATCCGTATAAAAAGATGGGGACTATTTAGATGGAAATATAATCAAATGCTGGACCTTGAACGTTAGGCAGGAGAAGTAGGAGTTATGTCTGCTAAGTTTCATGGCCAAAATCAAAGTTCAAACTGTAGTTAGATTAATTACAATAAACATAAAAGCAAGATAGACAAAAGCACTTAACATGGGTAATAGCTGCTAGAGTGAACTGAGCTGGAGACAGCTACATCATCTCTTTAGTTATTTCCTCCCAGCCCTTTCTTACCAAATCTGCAAATGAATTACTTTAATATAGTTTAATTATTGCTAAAATTTAGAAAATGATAAAAATCTTAAAGCAGCCCATATTATATTTGCGTATTTTTATTGAAACAGTTTGCGTTTTGGTGAATTTTAAGGATTGGCAATTTAAAATTTGCCAGATTTGGTTAATTTAATGGCAGACTGGACCTTGCCATATTCATCCACAAATCATTATATGCCACGGTCCGGATTATACCAGGGCTCATCAATTTGCATAATCTTCTGCACAGAAGTGACAAGCAAATGTTTTGCAAGATTGAAGCAGGGAAAACTTAATAGTGAATTTTATCATACTTATTTTCATTGATATTTTTTCCAAATTATATCATGTCGTTATGAGGCATAAAGAAGCTATTCAAACTCCCCACTTTCATTCGATTAAGAAAGTCTCATGCATCCGTCAAACACCTGAATCACATTAATCATCAAAATTCAATCACTTACAAATAACAAACTCACTCCTACTCTCGGACAACAAACAAACTAGTTTAGCTCCTCGCCCCTTCAAGTATTGAAGGGAGGAAACAAACTAGCTTCAAATTATGAAACTAGACTCGAATACCTCAAACAAAAGAAAAAATATTGTGAAAGTAAAGCCACTACAGTGACTAGCCAAATCAGACAAAACACATCCCACTAAAACGCAACCACTGAAATCCTAAAAACAAGGCTGGTATTAGAACGACACAACTTACTATATCATGTCTGATAAAACTATTGTACTTAACACAGACAAACATCAAATGATAACCAGCACATGAAGAAATGCATATAACTTACAGCGCAATTCCATAGAAAGTCTCACACTCCAGCCAAGAAAATTTCTACACTGGATAAATTAAATACAGCGTTCAATTGCAATGGAGATTATGAACATCAACAAAGTAAACAGTAAGCTCAAAAAATTACTTCTAATAAATGTGTCTTAAAAATGAGACCATGTGGGTAAAATTTAATCAATTGGATATGCCTATATTTTTTATTTAAATATTGCATATACTCTACTCCAACACAAGCTAACAACAAGTGCTTCCTAGATAGAACCATCTAGCATTGTAAGATAACACTGCATAATTATATACCATCAGTGTATACAGGAGGAAAACAAAATTATAGAAAATTGCACAATGCTAGCTTAGTAATTAGATATAAATTCAATCACCATACACAGTGCAGCTAGGGACAAGATGTAACAGCAACAAAATAGACTGTGCCAATCACTACATGAAGTATCAATGTTGTCATTTAATTGGTTATTGCAATGTAAGCTTGATGCAGTGATAACTTTTTAGTTTAAATGACATAAATAAGAAGCTAAAGATCATCAAACCAAAAAGGCTTCGCTAGGATTGTGTTGAAAGCGCAAGTGTAACATTTCCATAGTAATATTGACCAAGGGCACAAAAAATACAGAAAATTGGTTGAACAGAGGAAACAAATGGCAACAGCAATAGAACAAGGAAACATAATTCCCAAATGAGCATCAATACACAGTCAGATTACAAGGAGAAAGAAACCAAAGGATGCCAATGCTAAAAAACTAAAGTCTTTGTACCTTAATTTCAGCTTCTTCAACTGAAATATTAGTATCATGGCCATGAAGAGTCCGTAATGAAGCTTCAAAATATGTTTCCTTGCCTATTTTAACCTGCTCCCAACATGAAAATATGTTAGACAAGATTTTCCTTTTACAAAACATGGCACATGAATTTCTCTAGATTATGTAGTTCATACCATTTATTACAAGAATTTAAGCTTTCCAAAAGCTCACCAGCCATCTTGGAGATTCCGGGATAACGGTGAGACCAATAATCAACAGAACACTGGGAACTACTCCTGTATTACCACCCAAGAACAGTTGATTTTAATATTTTCAGAAAAAAAGACAATAAATTTTGTATGGTTGTAAACCCGTCTTACTGATTACGTACCTATAATTGCCAGAAACCTCCATGAAACAAACAAACCAAATAAATACGCCAGCATTATACCAATAGTAATCGAAAGTTGTTCCACAACAAGGAGACTTTGGTTAGTTACAATTAAGGCTTCTTTAGGGATTTACATGCCACTTACATCCATGAAAATATGGCTTCTTAGAAGACCATGATAAAGCTATATTCCCAAGGTGAAAAAGATAAGAAATTAAGAATAAAAAACTCACCTGATTTACAGTACCAATAGCTCCCCGCAAGTGCTTTGGAGCTATCTCAGCTATATATACTGGTACCTTGATTTACCACAACACATGAATAACATCAGACACTCGACAGCATTACTGCAGTAGCTACCTTATCAAAGGTTTTGGAGGACAAAGGGCACGTGAGGGAGTGGTAGACTTACTGTGAACGATATGACTCCCATTGCAAAGCCTGTCAACAATCTACCCACATACAATAATGAAGCATTCTGCAACAAGGTAAAAGTGACAAGACTACATCAGAAGTACTTTCTGCTTTCATATCAGACCATTAAAAAGACAAAATTTGCATATGAAATACACAAATGCACAATTTGATGTTCATCATGTCCAAATCAAAGAGTTTTCACACAAACTTTCATCTGGGATAGCACAACTTACCTTTGCAAAAGCAATGGCAATCCACCCTACAATACTTGGGACTACTGCCACTATGAGTGCCTGTGTATGACATGGAAACTGAAGCTAGAGGCTTATGGTCATATGTAAAATAACTAAATCAATTATATGTTGTAGCTTGTCATTCATCTGCAAGAGAAGCATAAATTTGTCCACAGTCCACATATGATATCACCATGAGATCCTAGAAAACGCTCACCCCTTTTCGCCCAATGCAATCAACAATTTTTCCACTGGCTATCGCTCCAACTTGATGCAGTCTATTTTGCAATTTTACAGCAACAAAATATATGTTATTTTTTATATAATAAAAAAAATATTTTTCTGAAATTTAATTGGTTAATATCTTTGATGTCTTATTGCAGTCTTCACATTATTCGATGTACATAATTAATTATACAATTTTTTATTGGAGTAAAGGGGGTTTATTTGTATTTCCCTTCACATCATTGACTACCGTGGCAGAAGGTTTCCCACTACTTTGTTCTTTAGATTTTGCTTTTACTGCATCGAACGAGCAGATCCATGCAATTGCCTAGAGCTCCCCGATCTCACCCAAAGGTCTGGTTTAGGTGTGTTTGACTAGCCCGTTGTAGGTAGCCCTGGCAACCTTGACAACCGGATACACGTTGCCCTAGCCTGGTAAATAGTTGAGTGTTAAATACAAAATAATTATGGAAAATGATCAGGCAATATACAACAAATGATCAGGCAATATACAAAAAAAGGGCGTAAAATAAATGACTTTGGCATGGCATACATTGTAAAAAAGTAATAATTATATAATCCATATTTTATGAATAATTATATAATTCATACTTTATGAGTTTGATATATATAATTAATGGTAATAATTAATTATATAATAAAAATTAATAATGATATTGTATAAATATTTGATAATATTATATATTATTAAATTAATCATGATAAAAAAATAAAATTAAGTTCAAATATTTAAATAATATTATTTTAATATTCCACAATTTATAAATGAGTAATAATTATATAATTTATATTTTATGAATTTGATATATACAATAAATGGTAATAATTGTACAATAAAAATGAATAATGACTCTTTCTAAATATTTGACAATATGGTTATATATTATTAAATTAATCATGATTAAAAAAATAAAATAAACTTGAAATATTTAAACAATATTATTTTAATATTCCAAGATTTATCTTTAATTAAAATAAAATAAGTTAAATCATAATTAAAAGAAGGAAATATACGATCAAGATAAATCGAATTATTATATTTATGAATATTATAGTTCCATTCTTAATTTTCATTATACATTTTGAATAACAAACAATCCTCAATTATTATCTTTTGACAAAAAATATTTATTACTTGTGCATTTAGTTATATTAAGTTTCATTGTTCAACATGTATTTCCCAACTAACTCGGCAGGGACTCCATTGCCATGCAACCCTTGTTATACAAGACCTATGAAATGTGATAATAATATACTCAAAACTTAATGAAATCAAAACTTAAAGTAAAGTAAAATGACGATTACCTTTGAGTATACAAGTATGTTCCAAACTTGAATACATAATATATCTCCGGAAAGAAGAGAAGTCATTACAAGAGTAATGGTGAAATATATAGGGCTACTATATGAATGAATATATAACTGAGAAAACTAGTAAAGTAGGGCGAAACACCTATGAAGGAAATAGGACTCATGCTAGGTTGACGACCAGAATGACGACATAATTGACTTTTGGCATTGAGATTCATTGAGAATTTACCTGTCATGAGGACACCGTGACAATTAGAAAGGTGCATAAAAAAATATTATGGTAAACAATTAATTAAATAAAGATAAGAATAATGTTAAATACAATTGTCTAAGAATGTGTTAGTCAAAGTAATTTCTTTATAAAAAAAAATTGTGGTAAAAAGGAGACATTACAAAATGGTATCAGACCATGGTTAAAACATTACGGCCTGATGGGATCATAATGAACAAAATTTTTTGGAGATCTATGTTTGTTGGTCTTGAAACTAAATTGCTATTTAGTATAGCCTATCACCCTCAAATTGATGGGAAGACAGAGAAGGTAAACCAAGTGTTAGAGGACATGTTAAGGATGCATGTGATGCATCGGCCCAAGAAGTGGAAAGACTACCTACCACTTGTAGAGTTTGTTTATAACCATGGCTATCAAGAGTCATTGAATATGAGCCATTTGAGGCCCTCTATAGTAGACAATGCAATATTTAAAAAAATTGGAATAACCCAATAGACAAAATTACACGCAGGCCAAATATGCTAAAAAAAATGGAACAACATGTAGTTCAAATAAAACAGAATCTAAAAATATCTCAGGATAGATAAAAAAGCTATGCAATCAGAAAAATGACTCCTACAGAGTTCAAAGTAGGGGATCATGTGTATCTATGAGTTAGGCCTAGAAAACGTTACTTGAGAATGGGATTTTGTGCCAAGTTGACACCTCGGTATTGTGGACCCTTTGAAATTTTGGATAGAGTGGGACTTGTAGCATATAGACTAGCACTTCCTCCCACAGTGAAGGCGCATGATGTTTTCCATGTTTCGTTACTAAAGAAACATGTACATGATTCTAATCATATAATTGATTGGTATCTGATTCAGGTGGAACCATAGGGAGAATTATTGTCATAGCCACAATGCATAATAGACAGGAAATAAATCTCACTCAGAAACAAAACCATTGCATAGGTCAAGGTGCAATGGAAACACTTTGGTCCATATGAAGCTACATGCGAAATTGAAGATGTCATGAAACATGCATACCCATTTTTGTTTCTTGTTGTACATACAGGGCACATCGAGGGTGATGTTCCTTTAAGGGGGAGGGGATTGTAATACCCATGTTTTCCCCTAGATTATAAATATAACTATAACCTGCTAAAAGACTATGGGAAGACTGAATATGTGTTGATGTTGGAATTGATGAAATTTTTTGTTATAAAAGGTAATGTGTGTGTGTATGTGTGTGTGTGTGTGTGTGTGTGTGTGTTACTAAATAAAATGGAAAGTGTTTCATAACCAGTGAAGGGGTTTGCCAAGGTAGATCATGATGCATGAGAGAGATGGTGAGGGGAACCAGCAATGGTTGAGATGACCCCTACCAGACCAGTACTCTATTGGATTTAAATTATTCATACCCAGAACAGTCCTCTGACCTAGAAAAATAAATTACCAGTCAAGCTTGTAGTTGGGAAGTCCTCCTCGAGAGTCAATGAGGAAATGGGCAGAGTACCCATCTGAAAAAACTTCATGATCTGACCACAAAATGGGGATTTGGACCCACTAAATTTTGTTGAGGAAGGAAAGAAAAGAGGGGAAATTCGTGGGCAGAGGAAGAGGATGGAAGAAGATGAGTTTGATGACCATTTTCTGAAGAGGAGAGCATGTGCATCTCTCTAGTTATGAAGAGAACTGAGAAACGAATTGTGTCTAGGTACAAGAATTTTCTAGGTGGTGTTTTCAGTCCAAGATGATAAATGGGGTTGCAGAGAAGATGAGTGAATGAGGAAGCACTGATTGTAGACCCCCTTGCTTGGTGTATAGAAAAATGTTATGCCAAGTGTCAGGCTGCTAAATTGAAGCTTTTAAGTGTCCTGAATCACTAAATCCTGTTCCAAGAATAGCAATGGTACCTAACCCAAGTGATATTAGTCCAATTATCAATTTAAAGTATTAAAGTGCATAAAAATAGTTCAAAATGCAAAGATACCTTAGGTGACCCCTTTTGCCTGGTAGGGAGATGTTAAGTATGTCAAAATGAGGTCAAAGGGGTGGTACTGGCATATGAATGGAGGTCAATGGTATGTAATATAGGTAAAGAGCAGGGTCAAAACCGGGGACCAACACCAAGTTCTTGTGGGAGGAGGAGAGTGGCCTTCGTCCCTGACTGTTTCTTAACATAAGGAAGAGTCTCTCTCAGAGCATCGTGATCTAGCTAGGGGGTGGCCAATGGTAAATCCGTCCATGAGTTGTTGTGCCTATAGTTGGGTGGAAAAGGGAATCCCTTTCAACAGTTGCATCACTATCTGGTTTCTAGATAGGTATATTTGGTTAAATCTTGGTAGTATTTAGATCAGAGAAACATTTATACTATGTTTTAGAACTGTGTAAGTTTAATTTTTGACAAAAGTGAGTTGATAAATTTAAGCAAAATAAATAGAATATCTTAACTGAAGCTCTTTTGATTTAATTATGTATCTCTTGACTATTTGTTTTCTAAAATAATATTTGTAGGAGTGGATGTTGTGGTGGAATGTGTTGTACATTTTAATGCATGTTTGAGAAATGATGATTAAACAATTAAAAATCTCTAGAACACATTTGAAAGAAGAGAGAGTGATTTTTCTGCATAATAGTGCTCCATTTTAGTATGTCCTCAAATCCTATGTCAGAAAAGTTAGAGGATATCAGATCTATGTGGACTTTAGGAAATAATCCTGTAACATCTCGCTCTTGCGAGCACATGTTATCGACTTATTTTTTAGGACACTTACGTGCAAGTGATCCGGTTATAGTACATGATTATATATTCTGCTTATGGATTCTTATGATGATGTTGATGGATTATGATTTAATGTTATTTGATATATATTCATTGACATATGTTATTGACGAGTCTTCCCTGAATGTGCAGGACACTTGACAGATTGTGGATGTCGATGGCATCGATGGACCTCCTTGGACTCTGGATTGAGTCAGGGAGTGGACTATATTGGTTTGAGTATTTTATTTATGCATATGTGACATATGATCGATTATAGTTTGATTTTGTGTATGGATCGTTGACAAGGAGCCGAACCCTAATTCAGAATCTGATTTTGAAAATACTGGTAAAAGACGGATCATCGATGAAAACCCCATTGTTATTGTCGCAACCACAACAATTCTACCAGAAGAACCCACAGATCCTGAAGAGGGGGAGTGCCTTTTTCATTCACAGATGTGGGTGAAGGGGACCCCGCTGCATTTTGTTGTTGATAGCAAAATCCAGAAGAAACTCATCTCAGTAGAGGTCATCAAATAGTTGGGATTGTCGACAACACCACACCCATAGCCATACAACAT
>CBVK0100315613.1:0-12352 GCA_900067695.1 Picea abies
ATATATATATATATATATATATATATATATATATATATATATATATATATATATTCTTACACTCATGAGACAGTTCACAGGGAACAAGGAGTTGGTCCATCTCGCAATCACGCATTTCGCCACTAGCTTCATTTCTCTTTAGCCTCTCCACAATTCTATGTTGGAGTTGCAATGGATGTTTATTTCAGATGACTGGAATGCTTATGTCGACAACACTAAAGTGGATGGGAAAGCCATATCCCAACTTGTGAGACACAATTAGAGTTTTTGGATGGGAGTGGAAGAGTTGTTTTCCATTAGTGAACCTTTGGTAAAGGTTGTTCGCTTGGTTAATGGTGAAAAGCCTGCAATGGGATACTTGTATGAGGCCATGGATAGGGCCAAGGAAGCAAGCCTGCAATGGGATACTTGTATGAGGCCATGGATAGGGCCAAGGAAGCTATTCATTGGTACTATGAGGATAAGGGGGAGGAGGGATTCACTAGATGAGCCTAGATATGGAGTGTGATTGATGAGTGATGGAACAATACTCTCCATCACCTGATTCATGCAAGAGGGCTCTACCTCAACCCTGCGTAATTATATGCATGTGGTTTTAGATTTGGTGACGAGCTTATGGATGGATTTTTCCAATGTGTTTAGAGGATGGTGTTGACTCTCACTAAATGCTCGGAGATTTCCAAACAAATTGAGATATATAGGCTGGCTGCTGATACATTTGGTTATGATATGACTGTCCAAGAGAGGACCACTAGGATGCTAGGTAAGCTTCAAAATTCAAATACAATTTGTTTCTGTTATCACATGATTTAGCACTTGTGCAAAGCCCTTCACAAGATGCCAAACTTGTGAAACAATTGGAAGTAGTTGTCACTGTCACCTAGACAAGTACTTCCTTCGTTTTAGTGATGGATGGAGGTCCAACACAAGGGAGGCTTCCCTTGTGACCTCAAAGGATCCTATAGCAAGCTAGAAGCAAGTCTACGGTCCCCTATCTTGGTCACTTGAAAAGATAGGCTAGGTCTAGGGAAATGGGGTAGGTTTTGAAGAGTTTAGGCAAGATAATTGGTTGTACATGTGGAGGAGAAGTGTTCCAGTGCATAAAATAACCAAAACCAAGTCTAAGAAACAAAATATAAGCCCCAAAACACTGGCTATCAATGAAGAGGGCTGCTGCAATTTAATCTTGCAATAACTAACAGTTTATATCAGCAAAGTATATTTGTAACAGCAGCAAGAAATCAGCCCTAAAAAATTGCCAATAAAATCTTAAAACTCAACCCTTAATAAGTGGAATAAGACTCTAGTGTCCAACAATGAATTTAGCCTTCTTAAACCACAATATAAGTAAGTTATCGGCAATTTGAATAAGCCCTAAAGGCTGTAACTAACTTTTACAACAGTAGCAAGTTATTGAGTGAATTTGCAAATCATTTAGCAATATTGAGCATAAGAAAGGGATCAAGCATTCACCCAACAAGTTATGTTTGGAAGAGAGTGAGTTTGTTTGAGCTTATACACACTTAAAGCAAGAAGACTAGTGTCATTTTCCTTCTCTTGTGCAATGGAGTCAAGCTCACACTTTGGATTTAGACTTAGATAGCCAAGAAGAGTGAGGATTGGTAACCCTAAGACTATAGACTCATAGGCTTAGGACCAATCTTCAAGAGAACAATCCCTAGGGTCTAAAGACTTATAAACCCTAGGTTTCTTTTGCTTTTCTTCTAGGATGTCTAACTCAAGATCCAAATGAACTAGGATCAAGATCTAAAGTTTAAAGACTTATAAATCCTAGGTATTGAAACTAGCTAAAGACTTTAATCTAGGGGGACAAAGATTTATTATCCCTAGATTAGGTGTTTAAATGCTGCAACCAACTTAGATAAATGAGATAGGGGGGGATAAAGACTTATAATCCTTCCTAGGGTTTCAACAAGAACAAGGTAACATGCAACAAATTACAACATAGTATTCACCACGATATACCATAGACATTTAAACTTGACAAAGAAGACTTACTCGACCAAGTCAAAATGCATGAGGAAACCCTACTTCAAGATCATCCACCAACAAGAAGACAAAGCATTCACAAGATCCTTACTCCAAAAGTGCGCACTAGTTATCCTTAGTGAAAAAGAGAAGAGAAGAGATAGTAGTGATCTCACACAAGAGTGAGTTGTGATTTGATACAATGAGTGCTCCCTCTATTTATACGAGGTAACCAAGCACATATGTCCACAATAATGTCTAAATCAACAATGAATCCATGATACAAGTGGGGCCGACCCCTCAAGTAGCCTCTAACAATGATAAATCATGTTGAGACATCATAATAAGCCTTCCAAAGCCACACGTGTGGATGACGTCATGTTCCAAGGTGTAAGAGGCCTCGAAAGGCCACGTCTCATCATCAAGGTGCCAAGTATGGTGGAAAATGATTTCTCCTCATCAAGGGTCCTGTCTCATCATCAAAACCCCAACTCATCAAAATTGTGCCCCAATGGCAAACAAGCCCCAGTCCATGACATCATCATCCATATGCTCAACTTACCAGAAATGTGTGGGTGTCCAATTTAATCACTCCAATGTTTATGTGATGTATGCTTGATTTTGTCTGAGTTTGCTAAGTTAATCGGTCATGCCATAAGTGAAGGATTTTGTATGTTAAGTTGAACTCATTATAGGTTATGTCGTGGTTTCTCTAATTCTGCTACTGCACTCCTTGACAGATCAACTTTTGAAGCTTTTAAGTGTTGTTCTTTTATGGCAAGTTGAGTTATCCCTCCATCCTTATGTTTTATGATTTATGGGTTACTTTAGTTCTTAAGAGTACTGACTTAAGTTGCTTAGAAAAGGAACACGAAGTCAATTCTCTAATTTCAAGCGATGTAGCTATATCTTGGCTATGTACTACAAGGTTTAGTACTTTCCCCTGTATGAAACGTTTTTTTGTTTATGGATTAACTTTCCAGTCCCTAGTTAAGATCCTACTAAACATAACTGAAATAAGTTCTATGTACATGTCAAAGCGAATGTGTATGGATCTAAAATGTTTATGTTCCTTTTAGCTTAAATTGAATATTTTATAAATTTAGTAGAGCTAATCAAAACAAAGAAATAAGAATCTTGTTGATCAATAATGCTAGTGATATTCAAAGCTGTATTCCTTTTATGTTCCTTTGTGCATTGTAAGAGCCCTAACTTGTAATTTTGATGTATTCAGGTAATGGCAGCGATTGGAACTCACCCTGGCCACATTAAGGTCCAAATTCCTTTACTAGATCCTTGAGTAATTGTTAAGAATGTCTATGACTGGAGTAGCAACCTGTAAACTTGCGGAACATTTTCATTCCATCTTTGTAGTTACCAATTTCTTATTCAGTTGACAATATTTTACTTGATACACATTTGGTCAAATCTTTTGCTTTATATACTCTCTTTCCTCCTATAACAGTAAGCTTATTGTCTTAAGCTCAACATGAACCTATTATTGAACATGTACTTCTTTAATAGTGGATAGAAATTATGATGAAAACTAGGATTTGTAAAGGATGATTTCTCTAGAAATATTTCAAAAGAGTATTATTTAGAAATATGGCAAAAACATCTAGTTTATGAATCTGAACCTTTTTATTTATTGCTTTTACTCATGTTTCATCAATTTCTCTGGTTTTTTATTTTAACAATATAATGCAAAGGAGACTTCTAAGAGTAAGAATATGTTTCTTCTTTATTGGGCCTTTTAAAGTAGTCTTTGAGTGGTTATTAGTAACTACAATGGCATGGACACTGAGATTGCCTATGTCATACATTTAAACCTTGATCCCTCCCACCTTTCATATCCATTTCTAATAAAGTCAAATGGTGGCTTATTCTTCCTATGGCTTCTTCCATCCTGGCTTGGGTAGTTAGTAATGTTTGTATATCAAGCAAGGTCTCTTCTATTGTCCAATTGGTAGTGTTATCCACCATATTGTGTATAATCTGTGGAAGATTGTAATGTCTCCCACCTCTTGATGAAGAGGTTTGGAGAGATTCAGTAGTCTAGTTGTCCCCACTAGACTATAGTCTCATGCATCATGGGGACAAAGTCAACCAGAAGCCATTGCCTAAGCACAACATTATATTATTGAGTTGACTTTGGGAGGAAAAGGTAACTTAATGAAAGAAAAGAGCATGTGGAAAAAAGCTAAGAGTTAACCCTAGGGGTTAACTATCTCAACAAAGGAGTAGACTGGGAGTATAAAAGAAAGGAAGGGCGCACTTTTAAGGCATTCTGGATTATTATCATATTTTGCATTTGGGCTCTTGAGCACAAGCAATTTTGAGGGTTTTGAGACTAAAACCCTAGAGATCAACTCGGTGGTGAAAGATTCCACCTTCCTTGATCCAAGCTTGGCCCCGAAGGTGCAACATTCCTCCCACACCATTCTACATCAGATAGAGATCATATCCATCTGCAAAGGAGTAACAATGCACAGCCTAAGGGGGTTTCCAGCAGGAGGGCGCATCATCTTGTAGAGATCAGTTCGATCTGGAGAGAGGAGAAGGATCTTGAGCAAAGGAACATCTGGGTATTCTTTGTATGGCCTAGGACATCATTTCTAGCCTATTCAGGAGGAGGTTTCTCTATCAGATTATTTTCTAGAGCTTGGCACGAGTTGGAGAAGAGAGGGGCGCACTGCAGAAAGAGGTTTCAATCATTTGGTGGCTCAGATATTCATTGTTCAGTTTGAGACCTGACCAGTCTGGTTGCATTGCCTCGATCTATCATCTCAGTGATTTTGGTAGCAGTTGGAGGTCTCTAGAAGAGAGGCCGAAATATTGGGTCTTCAGTCATCGAGGAGGGTGCAATCCAATTGGGGGTTTGTTCATTTGGAGGGTTAAAACTTCACCATTCAGCCTGAGACTTCACTAGGAGTTTGGTTATGGCCCGATCTACTATTCCAACAATTTTGAGAGCATTTGGAGGTCTTAAGGAGGGAGGCCGAAATATTGGGCATCTACAACTATCCAGGAGGGCGCAACTCAGCTAGGAGGACTGGATCTGGTTCGTGGGAGGAAGGAAATCTATCTTGTATCTCTTCCTAGTTCATCAGACTGCCTTTGAAGGCTATTATCATCAGTATTGGCTATTATTGTAGTAGCTATCATTACAGTTTGGATATTATTGTGGTTTTCTTCCAGATCTGCAGATCTCTAGTTACAGGATGTATCTACTATTTAAATAAAAGTTAGATCTGACATTGTTGGCTCTATATTGGTGTTTCTTGTTGTATTTTGTCTTTGTTTATGGTATATGCTTCAGATCTATCTCTTCATTGCTATAATCTCCATAATATAAACCCTAATGCGCAACTTCATGAGTAAACCTGCAAACACACATCCAAACAACAGTAAACAGTGAACAATTAGTGTTTCCAGCGAAAAAATTGGCTTGGGAACATTACAGTGGTATCAGAGTGTTGATCCTCCCAGCCAGTGGGGATTAGTGCATGCATAAGTTCAGTGGTATCTATATGGGTAGACGCAAAAGGCAGACAGGTGAACCAGAGGCAGAGATGGAGGGTTCAGGTTAGGAGAGTGAGTCACAAGTTCTAGCAGGTTTTGCAAAGGAGTTACAACACTCCATAAATCAGACACAAAGTGCACTTGAACATCATCTACAACAAAATCAGGAAACAATGCACAGAGGATCGTTTGAAATGAGAGAGACCTTGGAGAAGATAAATGTGAACCAGGAGAATATTGCACAACTCCTACTGCAGATGACCCATGCAGGGAAGGGACCAGAAATCTATGCAAACAAAGAAGCTAGTGGGTCTCATGGGGTAACTAGACCTAATCAAGAGCATAGCCTTCACTACCACACCGAGGGACAAAGTTATGGAGGGGTTCCTATGGGGCCAACACATAGTAGGATTACCCCTAGACCCTACCTACGTACATTCTTGGATAACCAGCCACAACACAACCATGATGATGAAATTGAGGATAATTTTGAGCAATGTGCCAGGGAATATAACTCATTGAGCACAAGGTTCCAGAAGCAAGTCACACTGGATTAATATTGTGGGATCAAGTTCAGGGGTAAGCCCAAACAGTATCACAGACATAACTATGAATTGGAGCACAGGGCGGGCAAGATGGAAATCCCATACTTTGATGGATCTTCCAAGGTGACTATGCAAGCGTGGGTGCAAAAACTTGGTACTTACCTACAACTTAACCCAATGAGAGAGATGGATGCCATCAAGTTTGCCACCATGTACTTGGAGGGCAAAGCTCATGACTGGTGGTACCATGGGTTAACTACACTGTGTCACAATCAGATCACTGCTTATACAGAGTTTACACGAAGGCTCATTGACAGGTTTGATCAGGGGGATACAGAGCTACATTTTAGGGAACTCACCTAGCTTAGACAGATAGGGGCACCAGAGGTATACATAGAAGAGTTTTAGAGGATAGCAGTTATGGTGCAGGATGTGTCTCAAGCGAGACTTATGATGCTCCTCACAGAGGGGTTGATGGAGCCCTTAAGGGGTTGGGTCAAGGTTTTTAAGCCTACCAACTTACAAGTTGCTATATGGAAGACTAGGGACTTGGGATCAGCAGCAAAGACGAGGTTTACCCCTAGACCTCCTCTAAACCCAGGGGGTAGAGACCAAAGACCTCCCATGAACCAAGGGGGGAGAGACCTGTTATTGCACAGTTTGTAGCTAGGAGAAAAGACTATAAGAAAGAAGGCCCAAACTGGCATAACAAGAACCTATCCCACCCAATGTCACCACAATGGGATGGTTCTTTCTCTTTAGGGAGGTGAGGCCCAGGGGAGATGCCCCCGGTGACTTGGGGCTTTGAGGAGGCTAAAGGATATTAAGACAAGGGTAAAGAATTCCCCCTCATAGATCACCACCAAACAGACAGACCGACTAAACAGCCAATAATAAAGTAAATCCCCAATGAAGAACACCTGTCTGGAACAAAACAACAACAAATTGATATATGCAAGCTATATTTCAATGGGTTAGTACTTCATAAGACTATCTGATGAATATATATAAGCAATTAACAATAAATGTTGACGAAGTCAATGTTTATCAATAGCAATGAAAATATATAACACTTCACCAATAAATATTGGGACAATGTGGCATTCAATGTAACCAATCAACACTTCATTCAATTAATGCCTAAACCATCATTCAATTGCTCTTAGAACAAGACGTTGCTGCATTAAAGATGAAATAACCAATGATGATGTCAACAACTTAGGGTTAGTAGGTTAGGGTTTAAAATTTAAAGAATTTAGAGAGTTGTTTGATCAACTTTACTTCAACGTTAGAGGACTTTCAAATGAGTGCCTTAGGGTTTAATGGAGTCATAAGTGAAGGACGCAAGAGTTGAAGGAGGCAATATTTCAAGGACTAGAGGGAAGAGTTTTGAGGTGTTGCAAAGGCAAGGCCTCAAAATCAAAACCCTAGGGGAGAGAGGCTCACTCCGGTGTTGCTAAAGCAAGGCCTCGTGCTCTCTCCTCCTTACCGGCAAAACGGCTAGCTCAAGAATAAAAATATAACCAATACAAGAGGGTTTGATGAGGTGAGGTGTTGCTATAGCAAGACCTTCCAGCAAACCCTAGAAAGAGTATGACCCTAGTGTAGTAGACCTAGGCCAGGGACGTCTCACTCTTCTTGGCTTTCAATTGGTATGACTAGCAAAGAGGAAGAAGAAATAGGAGTGTAGCTATCACTAGTCTCTTTCTTCCTTCTTCAATGGTTGAAAGTTTCTGTATCAGGGGACATGAGACAAGGACCTACTTGTGTGCTTGTCACCTAGGGTTTTGATTCAACAAAAGTCATAAACACATGCAAGAAATTAAACTACAACCATTCATTCAAGAAGTTTTGCAGAAAAATACTTACAATTCATCAAGAAATAACCATGCAAACCCTAGTTGTAACACCTTCCTTCAAGAGAAACACCATAAATGCCAAAAATCACTTCCTTCAACAAGTGCGCATCACTTAATGCAGCCAAATACCCAAGAGAGGGCGCAAATTTCAGTCCTCCTTGTGGAGTGAATGAGTTATGATGATAAAATGAGGATCAAAATCCTCAATATATACTATATCAATGACCTAATTTACTTTTAGGCCATCAAAAGGCTGTCAAGGCCATAATATCAAAATTATATTGTTTTTACATTAAATGCTAGACTAAAACCCTAATCAAGCAAAAAGGTAAGACGCCACCCCTTCCTAGGGTGACGTTAGCCCCTATCAGGGCAAATGTAGCCTCCTGAAGCAAGATTTTAGCCCTCATTGGGCTCCTCCAAGTTGCCATACGTGCCAACTGCCCTGTCCATCTGCCAACATGCTCATGATGACGCCATAAGCCTCCTGGTGACATCTTGGGCCATCTAGAGCCAACGTCCCTCTGAAAGTGGGTCAATCCCCCTAGGCCAAGCAATGCCGAGGTGCCTCTGGTGGAGCGTTCTCTTCTTCTCTGGTGCAAAGTCTCTGATCATCCTCTGCCCTGTCTCTGCCCCTTGATGGGGTCTCATCATCCATCTGGTGGGCTCTTCATCCCTATGGAGGCCCGAACTGATCATCTCCCCATGTGTACTGGTCCAAATGGTACCTATCCGTCGGGCATGGTCCTGCACATCAAAAGCTATGCCCTCCATGGGCTCATCTCTCACAGGGATCATAGCAATGTCAATCACATCTCATCATTAATATTATTAAACATATGCATAAAATCCCTAATACATCTGTCAATAGCTCAAAGACATTACACAAGCCTGCTATACAAATCTGGATGAAAAGACAAAACGTTCTATTGGGCTAGTGTCCATTGGAAAAGGTGAGTTCCCAGAAGAAAACCTCATCAAAACCATGTGAGTGGGTGATGTGGTTAAGGGAAGTCCAAGCAGGTGGGTGCAGTGAGGGCCAAGGATGCAATGTGTTATCTGTGGGTGCCTTTGTAGAAGGCGAGTTGTACTTGTCATAGATGCACTCTTTCCAAGCCCATTCTTGCCTTTATTCTTTTATTCTCTTATTGCTTTTCTTTTTCTTTTTGTTCAAGAGCTAATCAGGGGACACTGCCCTGGTGTGGTGACTAGTGGTGGCAGCGTTACCCACTAGTACTTTCACAGAAATGAAAGGTTGGCTCGTGATGAGACCCCCTTTCCCTTGGCCATGCAACCAAGAGTCACTGCCTTGGCGTGGTAACCAGCTGGTGGCAATTGCTGAGATTTGTACCTTGGGAGGTGTTCCCCATGTGCTTTTGACCTCCTTAGCACATGAGGGAAGGACATGACACTTTGTACCTAGTACTTTTGTCTATTTTCACTTTGACTTTGGTTAAAGTGAAATTTGGTCACTTTTGGCATAAAGTGAGTATTAAATCACTTTGGGGTGATTTTGGAGACATAAGTGGACTTAGGAAACTTAACCCAAAAGTGGGTTTATGATTTAGAGTTGATTGGGGAGATCTCATCCATTCATTTGCTTTGATCTCAACCATTCACTCTTAGGTTTCCTATTCTTGCACTAAGAGGGCGCAAAGGGTCTAAGGAGGGCGCATTGTTCATGGAGAGTTTTGCTTGTTGGGAGAGGAGAACTCAAGCTATGGAGATGAGGTCAGTTGCATGAGGTTTTGTGGAGGAGGCCGCTAGCTTTCCCTGTGGGAAGCTTGGAGCAGCTTGCTTCATTATTTTACTGGAGCTATTCTACAGTTGAGGAGGGCGCATGAGTTTGGCAGACTTATTCCTTCCTGGTAGGATATCTAGCCATCAGATTTCAGTGAGGTCAGTTGCAGAGTGAGGACATCAGCTGGAGCTTCATTCTTGTGGAGGGGTTTTCAGTTCTGGCATCACAGATGATTTCTGGAGCAATTTTAGTGGTTCTGGCAGTTTGCATGAGGGGCACACCATCCAGGGGCTTTGATCGAGGAAGAGGTAGAATGGATGAGACCACTAGGAGGGAATTGAGAAGGAGGCAGTTGTGCTTCACTTGCAAAGAGCCTTGGGACCCTACACATAAATGCATGGGCAAGGACAAGGCTCACTACATTGAAGTGATTTGTGATGATGAGGAGGAGGAAGGTTTCGACCATCTACAGAACATGGAGGCAGATCCCGCATAAAACGCAAAAGAGGAGGATGCAAGTCACGGCCTTGCAACAGATGAGAAGGTAACACTAGCATCAATCAATGGGGTACCTAAATTCAACACTTTCAGGATGAGAGGGGTGTTACAAGGGTAGAAGGTTTCAGTTCTCATTGATGGGGGTGCTTCACACAACTTCATTGACCCAGCCCTACTACAAAGAAGACACATACCTATAGTGAAATTTTAAGGGTTTTGTGTGGAGGTAGTAGGGGGGTGCACTATGCCTTGTGACAAGATATATTTCGGGAATGAAGCTTACATTGGGCAGGCATGATTTGGCAAAATATTTCTATGTAAGGACCTTCCAGACACTAACATCATTCTTGGAGTTCAGTGGCTTAGTACATTGGGGCCAATCACTACCAACTACAAAGCCATGCAAATGTCTTTCACAGAGGAAAATGGGAAAAAGGTGGTTCTCAGGGGCATGACAGGAAACACACCTAGAGTGGTGACATCAAAGTGCATGGAGGCCATCTTTAGGAGGGAAGACATTGCATATGCAACATAATGTAGAATATCGGTTCGGGTGGATAAGAAAAGGGATACTCACTACTCACCAAAGATTCAGAGAATCATTGACAAGCACAGTAAGGTCTTTGAGCCCATACCACCAATAGCACCACCAGATAGGGGGTTTGAGCACATCATAGAGTTGGAGGAGGGAGCGAAAGCTGTCATCACCACTCCCTATAGGCACCCCAAGAAATATAAAGATGAGATTGAGAAGGCCATTAAAGAACTGTTAAACATGGGCCACATTAGGCCAAGTTCCAGCCCCTTTGCATCCTCAGTAGTGTTGGTGATAAAGAAGGATGGGACCATGCTCATGGGCATTGATTACAGGGCTTTGAATAAGAAGACAATCAAGAATAGATACCCCATCCCGAGGATTGATGAGCTATTGGATGAGCTCCATGGGGTTGTATACTTCACAAAGATTGACTTGTGCTCTGGCTATCATTAGATAAAGATGAGGGAGCAGGATGTACCCAAGACTTCTTTCAGATGTCACTATGGTCACTATGAGTTCTTGGTGATGCCTTTTGGGTTGACTAATGCGCCAACCACCTTCCAATCTTGCATGAACCATGTCTTCAACAAGCAACTAAGGAAGTTCCTCTTAGTCTTCTTTGATGACTTGTTGATCTATAGTAAAAATTGGGAGGAGAATCTTCATCATGCAGAGCAGATTTTGGCTATCATGGAAGGGCAATCTTTGTATGCTAAGGAATCCAAATGTGAATTTGCAATGACAGAGGTCCTTTATTTGGGACACATCATTGGGGTGAAGGGGGTACAGGTACACCAAGAGAAGATACAAGCTATAATTGACTGGCCCACACCTAAGACCCTCACAGAATTGAAGGGGTTTCTCGGCATTTGTTGCTATTACAGGAGGTTTGTCAAAGGCTTCTCCCAACTTTGCGCACCTTTGACCAATTTGACTACGAAGGGAGCATTCAAGTGGAGTCCAGAAGCACAGTTGACCTTTGAAAGAATGAAGAAGGTGATGAGTACTTGTCCGGTATTGGCTCTACCAGATTTTGCACAACCCTTTACTGTGGAGTTTGATGCCTCAGGGGAGGGCATTGGAGCAGTGATTATGCAGAATAAGCACCCTATTGTCTATGAAAGCCGAAAATTGAGGGGTCCTGAGCTTCTCTACACCATCTATGACAAAGAGATGTTAGCCATCATGCATGCATTGGCTAAATTCAGGCAATATTTGGTTGGGGAAAAATTCGTTGTGAGGACAGATCACAACAACCTCAAGTACTTTCTGGATCAAAAGGACTTAAATGAGAGGCAACAAAAATGGGTGAGCAAAATCCAGGCTTATGACTTTGACATCGAGTTTGTCAAAGGGAAGAATAATGTGGTGGCAGATGCCTTATCCAGAAGACCATCAGTTTATGCCATGACTCACATCTCAGTTGACTGGAAGGCCCACCTTTTGGTGGAATACTCAAAGAACAAATTTGCATGTGAATTGATGGATGGACATGTACAAGATGACAACTTCAGAATTATGGATGACATCATATACTACAAGGGCCTGTTATCGCACGGTTTGTAGAAGGGTTTAGATGGCTTGAGTCAGGGCTTAAAACCGGCGTAACGGGAGCTTCCCCACCCACTGTCACCTCGATGGGGGGCTCTTTCTATTTAGG
>CBVK0100315628.1:0-13027 GCA_900067695.1 Picea abies
TTGCTTCACTCGTACCCTGGTACAACCCTATGATGGCTGTCCACATCTCCGTTGCTATCTTTTTACTTGCAAGGTGAGGTATGATGTGGTCCTTGACTCCCTCAAGGATATTCCTTTTGGACTTAGCATCCTTCTTGCTGTGCTCAACCAATTGCTAAGGATCTGCTGGAGTGGCTTGAAGGGTTGTCCACAAATTTCCAAACTCTCTACTCCTCAAAGACAACTCCTATTCTTTCTCTCCAAGAGCAGAAATTTGAGGCCCATCAAGACGGTCCTTGAATCTCAGTCCCACATACACCATTCTATTGTTTAAATACTTGGGCCCTAGGTTGCCTTTCCAGAGACCCTAATGCACCAGCTGGGTCGAGCTCTTGGTGGCTAAAAAACCTGTTCCTGAAGGCCGAAGCAAAGAATGTTGGTCTTCAATCAGAGGCTAAGCTCTGATACCATGTTAAATCTCTTGAAAAATAAGAAGCCATTTACAATTTTTTAATTAAACAAGGAACATAAATGAAGTTTAAATTAAAAACTAAACATGTTGATTTTTCTTAACAGTAAAATGAATTGGAAAATTAACTCTAAAAGACACAAGCATTCACATAGAAAAATACTCAGATATTTTTTCTCAAATGACCCCAGAAAATCCCAATTGGGAAAACCAATCTTTTGCTTGGTGATTTCTTCTATTTCAGCAAAGGGTATCTTCAAAATATTTACATCTCCTGTCATAAAATTTTCTTGATGAAAAATCTCTGTTTTCAACAACCTCACAACCCTTACACTTCCTCCAACTCAATGCGACTTGGCTGTTGGGTGCGCTGTACGACCCATGTCGCGTGGCCTAGCTGTTGGGCGCGCTGTACGACCTGTACGACCTTCTGGTACGACCCATATCGGGTTGACTTTGCTACTGGATGTTGAGGTGCGGCTGATTGAGTAGAAATGGAGGCCATACAACCTCTTCCTCTACTACTGAAGTCTCTCTGTTGTTGAAACCTTCTCTCACTGTTGTAGTTGCTTTCTCACCATGTTGACTTAGGCACAAATGAGCCCAAAACCCTATTTCTTCCTTGGCAATTCGATTTGGGCCCATCAGTCATCTCAATGGTTGAGATTATATTTGAATGGAGGGCTCAGATCGAATGTCTTATGACTATAGGAAAAATATAATTTTTCCTAAGTCATCTAAGTCATGAAAGCGGTAAATTAAATTGGGCCCCTCTTTGTGGGTCCCCTTCCAGATTTGGTGCACCTCCAAATCGAGCGAACCCTTTCCTCTCTAACTCCAATTCTAACAAAGTATCTAGGTGACTTGGTGTCGGAATGAGAGCATTACCCTTTCCTAGAACTTTGCACCTCCAAGGGATTGTTTGTGCTTTTGCAAGTGCCCCCCTTGGATGATGTTGGTTTCTTGAGACTGTCTTTGGCATTTTTATTGATTGCCTTCCTCCTTTCAAGTATTCTTTTGATGCACTTGGTAACTTCCTGCCCTCCAAACACGTGTTAAATAAGGTAAAGAGAGAGGACATTTATGGATAGTACATAAAGGTCACTTGGATTGACCATCCCAAGAACCTTGGACCTAAGTTGGTTTTCTATTTTGAAGCACTTCATGTAGTTGAGGGATGGCCTTATTATTAGACCCAATTATACTCTTAAGCACTGGATCCATAGCCTCAAGATTCCCCTAAGCCATTGTAGAGTTTGTTCACATTGGCTTTGGGTTGAGACCAACCCTCACATTATGAGGCGCATGAGAGGCTTTGTCAAGGTATATTTTTTACCTGTACGACAACTAGGTGGAGGACCACCTTATCTTTCGTTGCTTGGCATACTATGAGATCGGATGCAGGATCCTATTGAAATCATGAGGTAGAGAGGGTTTGTAGTGAATTCTCCAACAAACTTTAATCCAATCCATGAAGAAAAATGCAAAAATATAACAATATTTAAAGAGAGTGCGCAATAGGTAAGATGCCCTTAGGCCTTTGATCAATAAACAACTTGAATGATTGATTTGCAAATGAGTTGAGTGGTGTATTTATACTACTCAAGTAGGGTTTAGGAGCTATCCCTAAGAAGCAACTAGGTCTAACTTAGCCCAAATAGACTAAATATGCACTAAAATACAATGAAGTGTAATAAATGGCTCAACTATCCAAAAGTCAGCCCATTACAAGCCTCAATTTCCTAGATAGTGGGTTGGCATGTGGTCATTGGTGAAATTAGCCTTAAAATCTCAACAACCCCCTTATAATAAACAAGGGGCCGTAGAGATGGCATTGCATCCATATATCATCATAGTAGATCTTCACAACACCCCCCCATAATGTTGAGTTGGGGTCATTATAAGCCATATCGCTTACGAAGAAAGCCTCCACGATCTTTATTGGGATTGATCTTTCTAAAAAGGCTCTTTGGTGACACAAACTCATATTTGTCAGGTAGAGGAGGGGTGACTTTGATCAATGAGAAGGTTGAGCTTGGGGAGAGATGGAAACAATGAAGTAGTAGGATCATTGTGACCATCATCATCATCCAATAATGACACAATTGAGTAGAAGATGTCATCACTGAAGTGGATATCACTGGAAGGAGAGAGATCACCATTTGCAGAGGGCCTATCACTATGCCGTGCATTTGGAGAGAGCTCATCACTAGGTTGCTCATTTGGAGAGGGCTCATCACTAGTTTGCTTCTCTAAAGAGGGCTCATCACTGGATTGCATATCCTTGTCAAAAGATGGAGGGTTGGAAGAAACCTTTGAAAAAGGAGAGGGACTTGATGAACAGGTAGTACCAGAAGCTGTTGGAGATTGGTGAGAAGTATGCAGATGAGGAGGTCAGAGAAGTACCCACTGGTGGACTAATACTTGATGAAGAGGTGGAAAGATCTACTACAATCCATTGAGAGTCACCAACAAGGAATAACTCGGCTGGAGAAGAACATGCATGTTCTGTGAAGATATGTTGAGAATCATCATTGGAATCATCACCAGAAAGAAGTGATGGCAGAGATCTTGGTGGACCACGAGGAAGAGGCTCATCAAAGATTAGCCTCATGATGCTTGATCACATGGTGAGTGGTGGGGTCATAAAGAGAATACCTCACAATCGAGTCACTATAGCCAACTATAGTCTGGCGAGGAGGATACTGGAAAATTGATATATCACACCTTCCATGAGGTTGTGGACCCATGCATCTCCTGGTCCAAAATTCCTAAAATGTGAAGTAGAGGGCTTCTGCCCATGAAAGTGTTCATTAGGAGTCATACTAGAAACTGCAAAAGCAGGTGTTCGATTGATGATAAATGTTGCACAAACATTCGCTTCTCCCCAAAAATAAAGCATCATACTCCAAGAGTGATGCATACAATGATCCATTTCCATCATAGCCCTATTCTTTTGCTCAGACACACCATTCTATTGAGGAGTATAGGGAACAGTGTGCTGCCAAGAGATGCCATGAGAGCATAGATATTGTCAGAAAACATTACCATTATATTCACCTTCCCCATCAGATCAAAGATACCTTTATCTTCTGCTTACATTGTATTTTAGCAAGAGTTTTGAACTCTTGGAATTTGCCAAACATCTCATCCTTGGATTTAACGGTGTAGACCATAGAAACATAGAGAATTCATAAACAATTACGGAAGTACTTGGTTCCCCCAATAGAAGAAGTGGCCATTGGACCACAAATATCACCACGTATTAACTAAAGGGGCTTAGAGGTTCGCCTTGAATTGTCCTTTGGGAAGGACTCTCTTGGTGGTGCTTACCCATCACATCTCCCTCCCAAACACCATTGGGAGGGTTGATTTGTGGAAGACTCTTAGCTAGGCAAAGACAACTCATGTGCCTCTAGGATTCATAGTTGGTGTGGCCTAGACAAAAGTGCCATAGCTTACTGTCATCATTCGCATTGTCTACCATTGCAATGAACTTATTTGAAGTGGGAGGTGTAGAACACATCCCCAGCTTGTACATGCATTTGGATTTATCACAATATCTGAAAGCAACAACTTTGAACTTGTCATTTATGTCTTAAACAACCCACATATCTGGCCAAAATTCCACCTTTTTATTGGTGTACCGTGTGAGTAATGCAGTAACTAGAGAGAAGGTTTGGTCCCACTCTAAGAACATGGAGGACATCTTTGTACTGAGCATTATCAATTTGAATAGTTTCACTAACTAGACACTGGGAGAGATGAGTGATCACCAATAATTATGTGCTTTATGCTAATCAGTGTAATTAAGAGGAGGTATCTGTGCTTTGTCATATGCCTAGTGGCCCCAGAATCTGCAATCCATTCTTGAGTAGAAATGGGCATTGTTTATTGTTGTGTGTCGAGCAATATCTTCAATCTTTTGAAGACGGAGAAGACGGTTCTTGGAAGTGTGTCCCTCCTTTTGGCATTCTTGGAAGTGTGTCCCTCCTTTTGGCAATGTGAGCATATTGGCCTCTTCTTTGAGAATCTGGAAGTGTCCTCAGAAGACTCATGTGTACATGGGGTTGAGGTAGCCTTAGAATGGGCATGCTCATGGGGGGATAGTTTGCCCAAATTTCTCAAAGTGATTTGGTGCTGGAGGAGATTAGAAAACATATCTTCCGAAGGAGGGGAAGCATGTGTTTTTGATAAATAGAGGAATGCTATAGTAAATGATAGCAGAATTTCTGAATGCAGGAGAAAGATTATTAAAAGCAATACTTATATATTCAGAGTCTGTTTTACATTGCCTCTGCTTGTAAGAATGTCAGCTTTCAGGTTCTTAAACCTAGCAATATACTCCTCAATGGTAGCAAAATCTGCCATTTGGAGGTTGGAGAGCTTTGTTTCAAGTCTATGGACTTGACTGCTGTTCTCTGCGCCAAATACACTGTGGAAGGAAAGTCCAAATTTGTTTTGCAACTCTTGTTTCCCTTGGTGTGATGAACACGATCTGATTCCACATACAGAGTGATTAACTCAAGAGCTTCATTTTTCTTCAAACATAGAAGATCATAGCTGTCATCATCTACAGCTGTAAGTGGTTTCTCCAAATATATCCATAAATCTTTTATAAAGAAGTGCTGATATCTTATCAGCCCACAAGTCGTAGTTAGCCCCTTTAAAATGGGGAAAAAGCCATTTTCCATCCATGGATGAAAAAGTACAGTGCAGATCTGCAGTAACTTTTGGCTGAAACAAGGAAAAAAGGAGTGCACTGCGCTTTAAGAGGGCACAGAACCACAGCAACTTCCTTAAGTTCACCAGAAAACCAAGAATGAATGACAAAAAAGGGTGCGCTGGTGAAGAAAAGGATATAGAAACCCTAAAAAAACAGCTTGCTGTCCCAAAAAAGAGTGCTGAAAAACCTACTTTCAGGGATGAAACAGCCCTAAGGTGCTGAAAAATCCTAATTCCAGGTCTGAAACAGCACTAAAAGGTGCTAGATAGAGGAAGAAAAATCCACACTAGCTCCNTGNAACAGCACTAAAAGGTGCTAGATAGAGGAAGAAAAATCCACACTAGCTCTGATACCATGTTGAAATCATGAGGTAGAGGATCTACAGTGAATTCTTCAACAAACCCTAATCCAATCCAAGAAAAAAAGTGCAGAAATATAACAGTGTGTTAAGAGTGTGCCTTTGATCAATGAACTAGTTGAATGAAGGATTTACAAATGAGTTGGGTGGTTTATTTATACCACTCAAGTAGGGTTTAGGTGCTAGCTACAAGAAGTGACTAGGTCGGCCTTAGCCCAAATAGGCTAAAAATACACTAAAATACAAGTGTAATAAATGTGTTAACTGCCCAAATTTTGGCCCATTAACAGCCTTAATACCCCAGATAATAGGCTGGCACATGGCCACTAGTGAAGATTAGCCATAAAGTCTCAACAGTTCCACTTCTACTAAGAGTTAGAAGGATCCCTTAGTACCCAGACCAGAGGTGTCGATCTTGGTTTCCGAGGCAGGCACTAGATCTTAGGGCCATTCTACAGGGTCCATAGAGGGGAACCTTGTTAGATTAAATACTTTTTTTCTTCCCCTTGATTTTGACCACATATGATTGTAAGCAACTTGTGGAGTCCCACGGGACATCAACCTCTAGATCAGTGAGACCTTGCATCTCCTCTAGGCCTACAACGGTACAACCAGTGCACTGGTTTCTATGAG
The DNA here is from genome assembly GCA_900067695.1 of Picea abies. Lineage (NCBI taxonomy): Eukaryota > Viridiplantae > Streptophyta > Pinopsida > Pinales > Pinaceae > Picea > Picea abies. Next base: position 6,166 of record CBVK0100315628.1, read on the forward strand.
GGCTTCAATGAAGATTCCCTCATGGCACAACTCTTAGCTCGTCATACATCCCATTGAGCCAGCATACTTCCCAGAGATCTCTGAGCTAGACTGACCTCACACAGAGTATTGCGCATCAGTTTTCCATTACTAGATTCTTTCAGATGACATCACATGTTAGGGGAATTTTAGTGGATCAATGTCTACCTCAGTTCTCACAACTCCCTCCCCCAGGTCCTCTAGGGATTCTTTAGATGACATTGTCAAGCTTCACATCGGTGCCTTCTTAGTGATTGGTGGTGACGGGGTTGCCCCTTTTGCTCCCTGTGCCTCTACTTGTATATCAATCTATGATGCTGATTTTGAGCTATGGCCTCGATGATATATCTAGCCCCTTCTCCTCTTCTTTATTCTTTTCGACATTACTTGATCTTGCGTTTTAATGTTTTTTAAACCTGTTATGTGTTATTTTAGCTTACTTTATGCTTTCGGAGTAGCCTTAGATACTCTTGTAGATGTATCTCTGATTATACTTTTTTCTCCAGTCCCATTGACCTACCTTTTTGGTCATTCATTGGACATCAATATAATTATCATTTCTTTTCTTATCTTTTGTTGGTATATGGAGGAATTTATGGTTTGATTTGAGATTCAAGGTCTCAGTTAATCCATGGAGACCTTGGTCGATCTCTTTTTTGGTTCAGTCTCTTTCCTCCCATAATGATAGGAAAAATATTTTCTTTGTTTTTGAGACCTTAGGAAGACCTTGATTTAGTTAGAGTAGAAGTTATAAAGAAATCAATAAAAAATCTATGAATATCGTTGTTTGGGTTATGCTTTCCTAAAGAACTGAGATTTGCCAATGCACGGACAAAGTTAATGCACATGATCATTGAGCCAACAGAGACTGGATTTTAAATTAAGGAGCGTCTAATGTGCATCCAAACTCACTTCTTTGGAGACCTATATAATATATCTTAGATATACAACATCTCATATGCCAGGAAATAGAGGAATAATTTGATTTTGGACACTTAAGTCTCAGAATTTATAGGTCATACCGTCATAGTGGTGATAAGATGTAATTATTACTTAATAATTTCAGATTGTGCACATAACGACTTGCACACCACAAGATTTGACATTAAAGTTTTGATTATGTGCTTTGAGGATACAGCATACCAAGGGATAAACATATAATGAACCTTCTTATATGCAATAATCTGGATTACGTTGGGTTAGGTAATGAATCTTCTTATATGCAATCATCTGCATTATGTCATGTTAGGTATCAATTCAGACGATCAAATTTACAACTAGAAATGTGATATTGTGATATTGATAAGGTAAGATAATTTTATTAATGTCCAACAATAAACCACAAAAGTAGGTCAAAAGGACTAATATAGTACATCCATCAGTACAAAGTGGGACTGCCAAGTCAATACAATACAAAACAGTAGGAATTATTGAGGAATGCAAAAGCCAATACAATTAGCAATTTAAACCAGATCACTGCATCATAAATGAACACTTCTGAAATCTTTGTACATTGCCTTTCTATTTCTTTTATTCTCCAGCAGTAAAATACAAATAATAATAATAATATCAAAGAAAAATCAGGAGAGGGAAACTGAGAGCCAAGACCCAGCCAGATGAGCAGAGTCTGGAAGAATTCAAAACTTTAGGAAATTTAGAAGCAATGGTATGCATAACAGAAGAAATATGGGACTGGCATTCACAGTACTTAATCATTGAAGTATGAAGCCCTAATTGAGTTTCAAAGGAAACTTGTGTTTTTCCATATGGAAAATGGTGTTGGAAACTGTCTGAAGATAGAGTAATTTGAATCTACAAGTCGCAGTTGGGTGAACTTGATCAAACACTGTAATTGTACTCGGGCAGGATGGGTATAGATGCAGAAGTGAAGACTGATCAATGACCCACAGATTACCAGAGCCCGCTTTCTCGAAAGTCTATATCATACTGCATTGCAGACTTTTCTGAGCTTCAAGTTGGTCAATGCAAGATCCCAGCAGGAGTAGCAGACGCTGGGGGGTTCAGTCCAGCAATTGCGTATCAAAGTGGATTCATAAACCACACCATTAAGCTCTACTATTTGGCTTCTGAAGCGTTGTTCTTAGTTTCGTCTCTGTTCCTTTTGTACTGTTTAGTAGAAGAGTTTGAATAGGTACCTGAAGAGTTTATACGTCTCTGAATTATTGCTAATAGTGGTTTTCATTGATATGCATTTTCCAACTGTTTCTTGTTTTCTATATTGAAATTCCAGCAGAGAATTTAAAATAATAAAAAAAATTAATATTAAAAATACAAACATTTTAAATATCATAAAATAAATAGTAAAAAGATAGTAATTTTGTTTAGAAGTAAAATATATATTAAAAGTACAATGAAAAGAAATAATATGGTAATTAATGTCCAGAAGGTTGTGGTCATGTGGTAAAACGGGAGAATTTTTCTTCACAAAGACCTTATTCTTCCTGCGAACATGCAATCAATTACGTGCCATCTTGTGATATGTCATCATTAACTGAACATAGGCAGTTTTTGTCATATCCATTGTATTTCAATGGACAAGGCCAGGTGCAAATCCTAGTGATATTGATGGAATAGGTCGTCGCATCTAAGCCAAAGGTAAATCCGATTTTTTTAACAAAAGGCCATTTACGAACCAAAAAATATGTAGTTAATATTAAATAATAATTATTAATTATAGTAGCAGTACTAGATGCATATTGGAATAAGTCGTGGCATATACGCCAAAGCTGGAGCTGACTTCTTTAACAAAGTGCCATTTACCAACCCAAAATCGATGTTGTTCAGGTTAGCAGTACTAGATGCATATTTATAAATAAATCTACAAACATATATATTAAGATAATATCAAAAAAGGACTTGGCATTTTTTCAAGTTTTAAGAAAAAGAATAAATTTATGAAAGATCTAAAAATGGACAGATTGGTAGATTGGGACAATCTTTATAAGCTGATGAATAATATGCTAAGCAACTTGAACAATGAGGAAAGATTGGCGTGCAGATTTGAATAATATAGCCCGAGATTATATAAGTCTTGGAAACTTGAATAATATGGTCCAAGACTAGACTCAATTTTTGCTTGATCAAAAAGTTTTGGAACACAGCTGACTGCAAATTGAACAATATGAGGAAACTTGAATAATATGGCCTGAGACTAGACTCAATTTTTGCTTGATCAAAAAGTTTTGGAACTAAGCTGACTACACTACTTACAAGAAAAGAGAACTTTGATATAAAAAATAAAAGATGAAAAAGGAGGGGACGTGGAAGACGAAATTGGGAATAATGAAGAAGGAAAAGCACTGTCCCGTGTCAAATGAACAAAACAAGAAACTGCTCCAAAAATTATACTTGAGCATAGAAAACCAACATTACTACCTATCCAGACAAGAAAGCGAAAATAACCTCAAGAATCTGTGAGCTTGCTCGATATTTGCAAGAATGTTACAGTTTATTAAACTGTAGACTTTTTTAAGCAATCATTTTCTTTATTTAATTACGCTATCGATATATTGAAGAAGCTTCGGTCACGAGGAATGGTGATATATAGTATCGTGAAATGTCTACTTGTGGGGGATTGAATACAGTAATGATTGTAGTTTTCAAATCTGGTAGACCCCATGAATAGAGGGATATGATTAAGCCAAAGAGGAAGGTGCGGACACCTGACTTGAAGCCTTTGTGACAACCCTGTGCTCCTGTAACAGGCGGTCAATGGTATCTATAACAACCATGCCTGTTATAGGGTAGTCTTGGAAGTTTTGAGGCTCCTAGTTGGAACTTGGAGGGCCTATTAGTTTAAAGAGCTATGGCATTGGGAGCTGCATCCCTTCTGTTGTTGGCATGGAGAACTGTCAGCTTATACAGATGTCTGCCTTCAAAATGAGATGCGTCTATATGAGGTATTGGTTATATTGTATTTGACCAACACTTGTTAAAAAATTATTAGTTTTGACATGCATTATTGGAATCCAAAGTAAAATGAAGGTAGATTGGGTATGCGTATATGCGCATTAGTATTTTTGGTAACAGGTTAGGACTTTATGAATAAATTGGGTTATTTTGAAATTTTTTCCTTTTCCTTTCTAATGTTTTCAAATAAAGCCGTGCTTTCATTTGTTTCGACAGGCAATGTTTTTCTTGTACTTCGTTCTTTCCTTTGTTTCAACAGGTAAATGATTTTTTTGTATTAATTCCAACCACAGGCAAGGTTGTTTGTGTCGGGTTTGAAGCTATTGTTTTGTATTTTTTTGGCATGGCAGCATCGTACTTAATTGAATGGCAGTTATTACAGAAGTTCCTGTAGGCTGGTTTGGTATTGATGCAATTTTTATGGAATTGGTTTCACCAAACTCTTATTTGATGGATTGCTCTCATTTTTGTTTCAGGTGAAGCATATGATCAAATAAAGGAGATGTGCATTTTTCTTTTGAATGAGTTCTCTTTGCCACCAGACAAAGTTCTGGCTGTATATGTCCAGTCTCCAGGTTCTGAGTTCAAGTACTGTGGTGCAGTATATCGTGCTTGCCCTTCTGCTGTCCTTACTCTTTGCTGGCCAGAGCCAGGGGGTCAGATGCAGCTCACTTCTGATTCTGTTCCTCTTACAGCGAAGATTGGTGTGTCCATTGAAGACCTGAATGCTATTCCTGCTCTTAATGTCGGCCACCAGCAACGCATAGAACAGCTAGCAATGAAGGTGGGGGAAAATCTATTCAATTTCATGCAGTCATTTTGTACCATGGACAGTAATAAATTGGTAGTTCCTACTGATATACTAGATCGATGGTTCAAGAAATTTCAGGAACGAGCAAAAAGAGACCCAGAATATTTGAAGAGTTTCGTAATTTAAGAGTGTTGGCAAGCTAACAATATCTTTTACGCAATTTGCTATGATTTATAGTCATATCTGTATTAGTCAATTACTTTGAACTTTGAAGCCTAAGGTGATATGAGAGAAAATATCCCAATTGGCAGGCCCTCCCAAAACTGTTGCCTTTTACTTATTAAGAGGACTTTAACACTTAATTTCATATCCGCTGCTTATGATTTTGCTGCATAGTTTGTGTTTGTGCATTTCAATGATTGCAATCTACGTAAAGAGACAATTGTTTAATTGGGAAGAGTTTAAAACAGCATAGCTCCATCTTAACCCTGGATTCAATTACTGAGAGCGATAAAAAACAAACCATATGTAAACTTTTTGTGATTTAAAAGATTCAAATTCTGATTTAAAATATTCAAATTCACAGATTTGAATTAAGACTATATTGGTATAATTTATTTTTTATTAAGACAATGTAATAGTTGAACCACATTTAAATTTTTTGAATTAAGACAAGGTAATAGTTGAACCACATTTAAATTTTGTATTATACATTTCCAGAATGCACTATACTTTCAGACATATCAATTGAATTTTACTGCACATTAAATAACACAGTTGTCAGTTTGGATATTAATTTAGGCTACTGATAGAGAAGGATAGAAGGATGCAGTACTTGGATTTTCCAGTTAGCCGAAATCGTTCAGACATATCAATTGAATTTTGCTGCAGATTAAGCCACAGTTATCAGTTTGGACATTAATTTAGGTTACTCGCAAAGATATATCAATTGAATTTTGCTGCAGATTAAGCCACAGTTATCAGTTTGGACATTAAATTGGGCTACTCGCAGAGAAATTTGCAGCAGATTATTAGAAGGGAAAAATGGATACAGTACTTGGATTAAATAACATAGTTATCAGTTTGGATATTAATTTAGGCTACTGGTAGAAAAGGAAAGATAGATGCAGTACTTGGATTTTCCAGTTGGCAGAAATCATAGTGATTGTTTTCATCACTTCGTTTTTCACAAGACATATCAAGGGTGAAAATTGTCGTGTATGAGGAAAATGCAAGCTTTACGCTGAAGTAGGGCGTTAATTTAAATATATGAGCTTGATCGTGTAGGGGTCACATTGTCATCAAAGTTGTGTATGATTGTCGACATGTGTGGACAAGGTGGGTGGTCCAGCTGGCGTTCAAGCGTTCATGGAAACTAACTGCATAATAAAAAAGTTGACACCTTGATAAAGGATCAAGAGTTCATGCAAACTAACTGTATAATAAAAAAGTTTACACCTATCAAGGATCACGAGGAGGCATTGTGTGGAGGTTAGCGTGTTTTCTATGTTTTTGGGGTTCTATGTACATTTTTACGAGTTTTAGAGTTTCGAGTCTCTGCCGAAGTTTTGGTCTCTTCCAATTAAGTGGGAAATTTCACTAGTTTCAGTGTCTGTCAAAGTTTTGGTAGGGTGTTATAATTATGAAATTAAATAAAATTTAGCAATTTTTATTCGCTCAGCTGTAGCCAGGGTATTATGGCGTTTGGTGATTTTAATCGACTACACAAATTTTTAATTTCCTAAATTATCATGTGAGGAAAGCCAATCATGGTTTTATTGTTTATGATTAAAAAATAAGCTAAATTTAAAACATACATTTTGAAACCAATGATTATTTTTACTCATTCCATAATGATAATTGGAATGATAAATTAGGGATGATAGAAACACTTAAAACAAAGTTTGCATGGCAGCTTAGTCCCTGCCAAGTAAATTTGGAAATAGAGTGTACCTAGATGGAATCATTGAACTAGTTAGAGTGTCCCAACAATTGTCAATTTACAATAAAACCATTGTCAATTTGCTATAATTATTATTTATCTTTATTAAAGAAAAATTCAAAATCATTATTAAAAGGGAAGGATATATATAAGTTGTCTATATCATTTTGTATCTTTAATTATATTTTTACTAATTTATTTTCATTTAAAAAGAAATTCAA
>CBVK0100315633.1:0-26399 GCA_900067695.1 Picea abies
TCTATTGAAATGCAAAGAACTATAATAATGGCATAAACATTAACAGATTCATAATGTCTCAAGGATCAATAATATGTGCTCAGAATCTAAATTTGGGGCCTGGAGCTCAAACTGCTAAAAATAGAAAGTTGATGCATGTCGCCCGAAAAAGTGTTATCTGGCCTAAAATCATGCAAGGACCATCCGTGTATGCTCAAAACTGCTCCAAATTGTCAAGAGACCCACTCAAACCATGTCTCCTAAAAAGTAGCAACACTTGTTGTATGTAGACATCTCTCTCAAATGCATGGGAAACCAAGCTAACTCTATCTCTGAACAAAATAACCACGTACCATCATATACCTGCCTCTGATGGGAGCCAACCTCTTACTAAACTCTAGGAGAATCTCAAAATGCCAGCCAAAATAGTGCATGTTGGCTCTTCACCCACAAGATTTTCAAGGGTGAAAATATAGGGGTTAACAAGGGAGTGCACTCCTTGTTAGAGCTCCATAATGCCCCGAAAGCGTTTTTAAGGGTTGGGAGTGCACTCCGATGTCCACTCCCAAGACAATCATTTTGGGAGCACTCTGATGTCCTTTTTGCATTTTCTCCAAACATAAAATTTTTAGCGAAAACTGTTATCTCTCAAACGAAGCAAAACTGGGGAAACTTTAGTAAGATAAAGTTGTCTAGGTTGTTGGGAAGGTAAAATGTCAAGTAAATAACGTTTTGCCATATTTGAGATTTGGACTCCCTTTTCCTCCTAAAAATCTAAAAAAATCCCAAAAGATCTCCGAGAATAGTAGATTTTGGCTTGTTTCTACATCCTCGTTCCAAAACCTTTGGAATAACCAAAATCTACATTAGGCTTCTTCATGTCTAATTCCTTGACTCACTGTAAAAATATCATTAGCAATAGGGCCTTTGTCGTTTCTGGAAATTTGGAGTGAATTGGCCACTGGCCCTCACTACCACTTTTGTAGTCCTCAGTGTGGATCTACCACTAAAATTTCTCCTGGATCTAAGCTTTCCTGCTCCCATTATGGCCCAAACAATATTTTGACTCGATATTTTTTTAATATATATTAAACCATCGTATAGTTGACATGGTAAATTGGTTGATGTGGCACTGGTGTCCACCCATCCATCTCTGCCTTTTTCATTTTCTGTATCTCACTACTCAAAAAAATTCTCTTGTGGTGTATCGCACGTAATTTGTTTTGTCATGTGATTCACATCTTTTCTTTCCTTTTGCAATGTGTTGCACATGAAACCTTTTCCCACGCGACATATCGCATCTCCCTAAAAATCTTTATCGCATGTGAAACGTTTTCTTCATGCGATCTATCGTGTGGCCAAGAAAATATTTGTCGCGCGACGATTTTCTTATTCATGCAATATACTACATGGACACAAAAATATTGTCACGCAATGATTTTCTTCCTCATGTGACATACCGCATTGACACAAAAATCCTTGTCGTGTAATACTTTATCTCATCGTTATGTCGCATCAAGGCAAAAATCTTTTCTCTACGACATGCCATACTTAAAAACTTTTTCTTCATTCTTTGTCGCATGGATCAAAAGATCTTCATCACACATGAATCCTTTTCCGAATGTGATATATCGCATCGAAAGATCTTTCCTCTGGAATGATAAATTTCAAGACTTAAACATTTTCTTCTTGCGATGTATCACATTGCCAGTAAAATATTTTCCTCGCAATACGCCTTTATCGCGGGTCGGAAAACTTCCCCCTTCGCGATGTATCACACTGAATTATTTTTGATGCAATACATCGCATCGCACCAAACATTTAATCCATGAGACACACAAAAATTTCTCAAGTTTATTCGAAAAAAATTTAAGTTTTGATGCCTTTCTTACGAAATAATTTTGGTGCGAAACATCAGGCCGCACCAAAAATCCTATTTGCGTGATACACAATATTCTCAATTTTTTTCTTATTCCCAAGTCTTCGTTTCCAACGATAACACTTTGGCGCACAAATAATATTTTCATGCGATACACATTGTATCGCACAAAAATTATTTTCGTGCAATACACAAATTTCCCAAGCTTTCCTTAAAAATCTAAGTCTTTCTACACTTATACATTTTCCGAAAAATGAATGTGTGGATGCCATGGATTTAGAAATTTCGGCCTCCAAGGCCAAAATCTGTCGATTGAGTTCATACGCTAAAGATACCCATGTCGATTTTTGGCCAAAATATGCCCAGAATTTGGGGATTTCACCCAAATGATTCTCCCCTTCTCACAGAGGATTTGTCAACAGATGACAGGGAAAGTGCGCCTCTATTGCTCTGTAGCAGACCCATGAAAGCCCGATGTTGAAACCAAGGCTCTGATACCAAGATGTAACGTACCCGTTACCAACCCAAATCGAAATTACACTAATACCATTTAGTGATGAATGTGTGCAACATGATATACATGCTCATACAACTATCTGAAATTTTAAAAACATAGATGCAGATTGTTCGTCAATCATAGCAGCATTAAAAAACACAAAACAAAAATTAAGCACAACAATAACACAGTAAATAAGTACAGTTACCAAAACACTTATCTTTGCAACTATTTACACTACTGATTGTAAGCGACAGACATTCCACCCAACCATAGACTTTATTGCCCCAGTTCTCTCAACAACAGGTCACCCCTGAGCCAGGGCTATGAGTCCACTCAAACAATCCAATACTCAATATTTTCACAGTAAAATGCCTCCTATAGCAATTCCAACCACCCAACGCTCTTCCCCATTAATCTGCACAACCCAGGGGATGGAATTCCGTTCTCTGCACCGTAGTCCCTAAGACAATCCTCATCCCCTCCAAGGCTCCAGCACAAATTGGCCAAAACACAGTAAATAAGTACAGTGACCAAAACACTTATCTTTGAAAATATTTACACAGTTGGTTGTATGCGGACATTCCACCCAACCATAGACTTTACTGCCCCAGTTCTCTCAATAGCAGGCCACCCCTGAGCTCGGGCTATGAGTCCACAAAAACAACCCAATACTCAATATTCTCAAAGTAAAATGACTCCTACAGCAATTCCAACCACCTAGCGCTCTTCCCCATTAATCTGCACAATCCAAGGGATGGAATTTCATTCTCTGCACCATAGTCCCTGAGATAATTCTCATCCTCACAGACGTGACAGCCTAGTTCTCTATAATTCTCAGCTCCAGCAAGCTATCTTCAACACACCGTATGGCTGCCTAGTCTTTTCCCAGACCAAAAACTATTTTTCCTCTCTTCTCCCAAGCTGTAAAATTATCTCTCTCCCTTTACTTGAATTTACTTTTCTTTTTCTTCCATGCATGCTTGACTCTCACAATTCCTCAAACAGATTGTACGCAACCCATGCTTCAATAACTAGGTGAGATAACTCTAGGCATGTGGAGCTTCCCTTTAGCCTCCTCTCTTGTGGAAACATAGCCCCCCCATGACTTTGTCCTTATCTATCTGCAGCCAATGATGTATTTTATTTTTATTACTTTCAATGCACAATGTTTACATATTACATCGCTTGACCCTCGGCCATATATACAAATATACATTTCTAATTCGATGATCAAAACTGAGGTGTTATATATGTGTGTGTGTGTGTGTTCACTACAAGGACTGTAACCCCATTTCAAGTGTTTTACAAAGTCAAGTCACTGTATGAAATTATTAAGGTGCCCTGCAGGAGTAAGCCTCCCAGAAATATTGGGACTCTTTTGATGACAAATCTAAAGCCTGGAGCTTCTTTGCTGTAATTTGTCAAGGGAATCCAGGGGTTTGTGAAGCTGGCGGTATTCTTTTTTATCTAACTCTCATTTTCTTCCATTGAAGCAGGTTTAAGGAGAGGCACAAATAACTGCACAGAAATAATGTCTCTGGCATCACTTCTCAGGATTGTTACCGAGGACAATATTGCTCACTTGCAGGTCTTTCATGATTCCAAAATGGTTATTGATTGGATGAGGGGCAAAATTACCATCCAAAACTAGGTTCTTCACCCAATTTTCAATCTTCTGAAGGCTCTGGCTAGCAGTTTCAGTAATACTTACTCCTGTATACAGGCTCGCTGGTTATAGTGGACAAAAAAGAGGGAGAATCTCTCCCTCTAGTATCAAATTCTTTATTTCACCAATGCTGCTCAACTCTGTTTAGTGCTGTTTTTCTTTTGTTCAGTCCTACTGTCCATAGCTCTGGTGATTTTGAGAGATAGGCTCTGACTCCTTGTAGTGACAGTCCCAAAAGACTATTGTTTGAATGTTTCATAGTTTCAGTATGGTTAGCTGTAAGTAATAAGAACAATTATGAGGAGAAGTGATCTCTTTGGCGGCCTTTTTGAGTGTGATGATAGGTTTAATAATTATGGTGGGATACAGATACTTTATCTAAGAGCCTTAGTTCCTTTTGCTTAGTGCTATGGTGCACATGATGAATTGTAATCTTATATTTCCTTAGAATAAAAAATTACGAATTTTTCTTTAGAGTAAAAATAAAATTCATATACATTTATATATTTTATGTATTTTTAATCAACCAGCTCTTCAACCTGGTTTTCTGATCAGATACCAGTCTGACCCTTGGTCAGTTCAGATCCTGATAAAATTGATTTAGAACTGTTGCTAATTGTATCATCAAACCCACAATGTGTTCAACATCGTTGTCACCGTTTAGCATTGTCAAGAGCACTGATTAGCCTATTGTTATATTTTAAAAATTGTCTGTAATCAAAATTTCCATACAGCTTTAAAATTTTAAAAACTTCTCCCTGTAGTATGTTTGATGTCTGTCACCCACAGAGAATATGTCATCTGATGAGCCTGTAATTCTAGAATGCCAAAGCCGAGTCTCACTGTCTGCCTGTGAAATGACCAGATTCTCTGCCTCCAATGAAATCTAAAATTTTGTTCAAATAATTTGTGGCTACTGATTTACTGTCTAACAGATGCCATCCTCATTTTTCAATTTGCTTGCTACCGATGATTTATTTCTCGAAGACCAGGGATAATTTTAAGGATGGAAATTTAACTCAAAATGAAGAAACCTTGGCGAATCTTACTAGTCCTTAATATGAAAACTATAAAATGTTTGGCGATATTGGCAAATCATTTTTTGGGAAAAAGCATGGAAAACTAACCCATGGACAATATATAGTTTGTTAATTGCAGCCAGTCTTGTCCATGATTGTACTATGCTAACAATATTACATTAGCATATAAGCAATATAAAACAACTATTAAACTCTATCACATCCAACCTTAAATTTCAATAGACAGGTTTTCCTTGTAATATATGTACTCAATGTTCTAATAATAAAATACACATTTTCAAGAAAACATAATTTAGATAATACAAGCACCTACCTACCAAAATACTAACAATACCAAACCATTCAATAAGAAATACTGAGAATAATAAGGCAACCTGTAAGGCGATATCTAAGCAAGTAGCCCTTGTGGGCGGTCGTAGCAAGATTAGGCTCCATACAGCACTTAAACCTTGAGTAACTCGATCACCACTTAGCACTTCCTTTCTGTCCCTATCAAATCTACCAGCATAGCACAAATCCTCCAATATTCTTAAAGCTGCATCTGGAAGAAATGGGACCTCACCAAGCAATCTGCTCAAGGATTTATCAGATGCTGGAAGAGAATCACGCAAAGTCTGTGCCTGCAATAAATAAGGTTGAGTTACAAAATGCATAAGAGAACATGGAACTGGATAGATATGAAACATCTAGAGAAAAGTCAAAGGAACTAAAGAAATATGAACTGTCCATCACATAACTGTTCTAATACAAGGGCAATGGTGTGCTATAAATAGCTAAAAATGAGGCACACACCACAGTAAGAAGAAATCTTTCATAAATTGAAGTAGCCTCTGAAGATGAACTAATGGATTTCTGTTGAGATGCCATCTCCCCAAAGAGTTGGTAAAGTACATGCAACGTCAACTCATGTCCCTACAAATTTCCAATAATGTGTCAAGTGAGTTAACACAAAACAAGATTAAGGAGTAGTAAAAGCAAGATCTCAATTAGAAATCCTCACAGTAAACAACTTTACCAAGATCCTACAAACATAACCACTAACTATATTGAAAGTGATAAAATACCAGTATAGCTTCCTCTATTTGTAAAATTTAATTTATTTCATGGTAGGCATATCATAAAATAGAAAGTAAAAGTCGGATTATATTTCTTATAATTAGAGAAAGGAGCTCCATAAGAAAGTCAGACTAGAAAACTCAACCAACAAGAAGATTTTACTTGGCAAAATCAATCAGTAAAACTTATTAATAATATATAACGTTAAAAGAAAAAATGAAATAAAATGCAAACTATACACATGCACATGTATCAGAAATCAAACACCAATGCGGGAACTCAAGATAAAGATATATAATAAACAAATATTTTGATATTATCCACAAGAGGTTAACTGGGTTGGTGAAAGCAGGGTATTGTCCTAGCCCCTACCGGGGTTCAAATCTTATAAAAGTGGCCAGATTGCCCTTGCAAGGATGGCCAAAAAGCAATAGAACCATCATGGCCATTAAGTTGGCCAAGGTGATTTCATGCCCCTCCAGATTAAAACCACAAATGGTGTCCCACCTTCGGGTGACAGCCATATGTTTCTGGGATTTAGTATCTCATTTGGAATCATTCTCAACTCCTAAAGGATTTTAATATTCAAAAGAGTAAAAAGAAAAAGAAAAAACATACACTAGCCACGAAAAAGGAAAGCAATGGAATGAATGCATATGGAAAACTAATATGAGCATTATTGTAATCCACCAACAAACTTATTATCATCGTAGCCTAATTTGGGCAGTAATTAATACTATCGAGTTCAAATAGTGCAACACATGTGTTAGAATAAAAAATTAATGAAATGAAACAAAACTAAAATTATATTGATGTCAACAAGTGACCAAAATAAGGTGAATGGGATTGTGAAGAGAGAATAAATAATTGACTTTATTATTGAAGGTACAATAATAAATCTCGCACACCATAAATAACCATAGGTGATATTTATAAAACCCCTAGTTCATTAGGCGGTTTAACCACCTAATCTTTGACCTCAAAGATTTAACTTTGCTTTGGTCACAAGTCACTAACACATATAAAACACTTGACCATTAACCCTCCAATGCCCCCTTTAACGTGAAATAGCACTATTTTCTTTTACATCTTACCCCCACCCCAGAATACAAAAGCTAAAGACAAAAAAATTCTGACAAGTTTATATAGAAATATGTTTACAAAAACTCAATAATGACTTTCAAAACCAAGATAGCTAACTATTCTTCTATAACAAATTCAGAACTCCCATAGGTGCTTCATCAAGTTGTCAACACCATCATAAACACAGAATCTCTACCAACACCACCAAATTCCCCTAGACAGTCATCTATGCAAAGAAAACCCTCTATTGCTTCCCCAATCTAGAGGCCCATCTAAGCAAACACATTCATTTGAAATAAGAAATAATCATCAATTTTGTCACCATCGATGTCATCCTCATCCTACATGTCAATAGTATCATCAATATAATGACATTCCACCTCCCTTTTTATTCATCCTCATCCTACATGTCAATAGTATCATCAATATAATGACATTCCACCTCCCTTTTTATTCATCCTCATCCTACATGTCAATAGTATCATCAATATCGTGACATTCCACCTCCCTTTTTATTGCTTACTTCCCTTGGTTAAACAGACAGTATGTTTCTTACAAGCCTTCTCTAACAATTTGTTGTAGTTAACTTTCAGAACCAGAATATACAATATGCATCATTTAAATTGTTCTAATTCCTTGGGGATGTAAGAAATTATGTTTGGTTTCATACATGTCAAATGATTCTATATAGTATACCTAATACATATTAATTATATTAAATATTATTGTCCAAGGTTGAGTCCATTAGGATAGTCATGTCTCTGATGTCCTATATATATGCCAGTGTTCTTCATTGTAAATCACCATCTCGACTGCATGTCAACATCTCTACTATCATTCACATTTATTTTATAATTATTTGTTCTTTTGGGTTATATGCCCTTGTTCATTTTCTTACGAATTCCTATCGCATTGTATGACAAGCACAAGGCATGTCACACTCTAGACGTCACCATCGCATCTCACTTCCAAACCCGTCACAATATCTTATTTACCAGCTTAATATGTGTATGTGTATGCAATAGTGGAGACTTCTAAGCCACTGTTGGAGTCACCAAGATATATCATCATGTATTCATCACTGTTGGTCTTCATGCATAGGCCATTGCAAAGACTTGTGAGCCACTATTGGAGTCACCAAGAGATATTCTCAAGCATTCGTAATTGTTGGTATTCACACACCAGCCACTGTAGAATGGAAATTCACATTTTGTCTCTACAATTGACTCTAGATTCTCTCTCTTCCACCAGCACCATAAACACCAGGTCCTCTCTCTCTCATCATCATGGTTATCAGGTCCTGACTTTAGATTTCTTTCTTTATGTTATTTTCAGCATTTTCGGCATTATCTAGGAGTTGTGTTTGCACTCCCACATTGTACTCATACTCGATGTAGCTCTCAGTCCCTTTGACCTACTTCTGTGGTCATTTGTTGGACATTAATAAAATTACCTTATCATATCTTATCTTCTTCAGACAACTAAGTCAAAACCCCAAAACATTTTACCCTCCATTGACATCTTTCCAAATCAGAATTAGAGTTTTCTATAGCATTCTTAAACCATAGTCATCAGCATCTTTAGTTTTGAAGATTTGACCACAATTTCATTCTGTTGAGTATATCCAAATTTCTCTTTGGCTTTAGGCTTTCAGAATATTCTGTGACAATCCATGGCCAGGGGATTTGATTGCAAGTTGCTTATCAGTATAATGCTCCTATGGTTTATGAGTTTAAAAGAAGCTTCCAAGCCTCTATTGTCCATCGAGCTCTACATCCCCTAGACTAGTAATTTCTCTCAGTGGGCGACTCCTCCCTTGCACAAACTATCTAGCATCGCCTTCGTTGCCTTCGATGTGGCGCCATCATAGTCTTCAGCAATGTTTTGTGAAGATATGTTTTATTACATATGAAAAGTCAAACCCAAAGTTCTGAGGCTTTAAATTAATTAATATAAAACTTTTTGGAAGGAGTAATTCTTTGAAACATGACTGAATGGACTACATGTCATAACACATACTTCATTCAGCTTAGGTGCTAAGCTCTTAACAGTATCTATTCGCCAAAGTCGCCCAAGACTTGCACCCAACCCTCAACCCTTTGTATTATATTATGTCCTTCAGGTTGGGTAGACCACAATGAGAATGGAACCCTTGTGGATGGATTATAACTATGTAAACTTACCAATGACCCAAAGCCCAATTGGTAAACCCTTTTTATTTTAAAAAATTCTTGCCATTGCTTTTTCAAATACCAACCCTTTTGAACTTTTCAAATTGGTCCAACACGAGTGTTCTTCAAAGATTTGATCATGGCATGGAGCAAGGCTATTGGGAGCGAGCAGTGGGTGTGGGAGAAAGTAGCAGGAGCGGGGAGCACAATTTTCATACGCATCCAAGAGCAAAGCATTCTAGGAGCATTCTTTTATATAATACATATTTTATGATATTTTCATCCATACATATTCCAAAAAAACATGCAGAATGTAAAATTAGCTGTAGAAAATATGTAAACATAGATTTAACTACTAGGTTGATGATGATCATTAAAAAATCAACCATTTAGTACACATATAACATCAATAATCTAGTAGTTATAACATTCTCATCAAATAATGAGACATCAACCTTCAAGTTTCAACATATAACATTTGCCATCAAGAAATTGTAACAAATAACATCAACCACGAAATGAAATAGAGAAATTGTATTCATTACCAAAGAGTTGTAAGATGCAATCAATAGTTCAAAGCAGTGTTCCACGGGGACGCGTCCCCCAGGGTGGGGTGCACACCCCCCACGTTTCCCACGCACCCGGGATGGGAGTGCTCCTAGGGAAACGTTTCCCCACATCCCCCTTTTGGAGGAAACTCCTCCCCGCTCCCGCGCACCCCCGTCCCGGAGTCTTGGTGGAACATTGGTTCAAAGGTAGGTTCAAACTTAAACTGTTATATAATGTTTACAAACTAGGCATAATAAAAACAAAGTACTCTTAAGTTCTAGAAACTAAATTCTAAACAGGAAAAAGACAAATAACTCTAGTATCTACTAAGTTTTCCACTTGCCACGAGAAAATTCTAATTTATTTTCATGTGATCTATGAACAAGAGGAGTAAGAATAGGTGGAAGTGGGCATGGAACATGAGCAGGAGCTACACTGCCCCCGCACAACACTTGAGGTTGTGAAGCTAATGGCAAATCTCATGCATCTAGAAACCTATTAGTGGATGGGGGTTACATCTATGTTGCACAGTCACCCCAAATTTCAACCTCCAAGCGCTCTAAAACTATGGCTCCATCCTCCAAATTAGCCTTCCAAGCGCTCTAAAACTATGGCTCCATCCTCCAAATTAGCCTCCTCTAGGTTAATGTCCCAAGTCATATATGTTTTATCATTCTTCACTGCCCCACAATAAGGTGCCAACAACCTCAAGTTGCAATGCACATAAACCAAGCTTTCTATCTGGTCTACATTCACGTTGTTTCTCTATACACTATTGATGAAGTCGTAGGTGCTCCAACACCTCTTTGCAAACTAAGTGTTAACCACCTGTTAAAGCACCCTCACCACCAATTTATGCAAATGTGTGGTAAAAGAATCACAAATGTTCCACCATTTGATAGGATTCAACCTATCTCAATCTTTAATTGCATGCAAATTAGCAACGACTCCATGTTCACTAATGTACTTGCTCAATTCGCTTCATAGTTGAGCACACTCTTCATCAGGGACCAACTTCTCTAATGCAAGCATATACCCACTGTGTACCTCTAGACCTGTGTGTGGTTTTTCCCTAACACCACCCCCAAGTATTGGATGGGCCAAATAAGATGGAGAACAATATTTGGGTGTAAGGACATATGCTAAGGCATGGAGTGGAACATTCAGATTATCCCACCTTTTGACAACATGTTTATGAATATAATCATACTAGTCACATTTATTGGCTCAACAATGTCTTTGATTTGACCTGGCATGTTGTCCATCTGCTCATACACCTCCCCAATCACTAGCTCATTTGTATCTACAAACCAAATCATATTATAAATGGGCTTGGTGAACTACAAAACATACCTAACTTGTGCCCAAACCTATCTGTCAAGAACGATGTCCTCCACCTCCTGAAATCCATGTCTATCAAATGCAAATGCAGCCCTACCTTTCAAATCCTGTCGTGAATCACTTGATACCATACAATCCCATGCCTCTCCTACCTTCAAAAAGTGCCTAAAGGCAAGGTAATAGCTAGTAAATTTGGTCTTTGAAATCTGAAGTAGCTCCAACTTAGAATAATAGTGAAAAATGTAGTAGGCATGCTATGATCGGTAATAATTTTTATCATTCTCTTCCCTTTCTTGTACAATGCACCAATCCATTTATAATCATGGTGCTTCATCTTAATAATATCATCCATTAAGAGGTTCAATGTGCAAACCCAACACACAAACCATATTATGTTAAGGTACATATCCTCAATTATTGCTCCCACTACCTTACAATTGGCAGTATGATAAGTGATGGCTTCAATGACATTGTACTTCCCAATCTCTTGGATGGTTCTAGTTAAGGGTTCTGCAATATTAACACTAGTCTTGTAATAATCTGAGTAGTCACACCACTAGCAAACACACCAAGAATATTTATCAACAATCTATCTTTAACAATGGTCCAACTATCAAATACAATGGAAACCCATATTTGGTCCAATCATTTGTAAATTGTCCTAGAGCATTATGTATTTTGGCTCTTTCCCTATCAAGCTTTGTCATACCCAAGGCTCTTGTATCCTTTAGAAGCACTATTGATGGCTTGTAGCATTTCATGCCAATAGGGTGAGCGAAGAACATCGAATGGTATTCCACATGCATAGATAACCCTAAACATTATTGCATCCATGTCATCCCTACAACCTTGGTCAAGGAAATTTGATGTCGTTCTATGCCATGAATGCATGGGTGAGAATCCACTAGCATGAGGGTATGGGGATCGACCACTGAACATTCTATGTGAGCCTAAGGTCTTATATTTTTTTTGTGCTTCCTCCTCTTTCCTCTTGTATTTATTTCAACCTTTCGTTGACATTTTATTGCAATTTTTGACCCCTATAGTCCTCTTTCCATCATATGGCATAGTCCCATGGGTATATGAACCTGTGTAAGTTACAATGGGAGAATGTAAATTTTGTGGTTTTGCTTGCTTTCGATCCCTCAAGCTTTATCACATAGTTCCACAAGGGTGTTGAACTCTCTTTGGATTTCTTCCCATCATCACTATCAGTTTCATCATCCCCTTCCATTTCTTCCTCTTGCCCACAGTATATGCCACTACCTACTTCTTCCTCCTCATCATTGGTATGTTGGTTTCCCAACACCACCATCATAATCAAAAATGGAACCAAAGGATAAAAGACAACCATCATGCTTCTTGAGAATAAGTTGTTGCCTACAATGGAATGAGGGAGAATGAGGGATGGGAAAGAGTTGGAGAAGAGAACATTCAAGTATTCAACATTGAAAATATACAACTTTAACACACATGAAAAAAAAAGAAGCAAGAACGGGCTTAGAGCCTACCTTTTCAACTGTCTAATGGCAGTTGAATGTAACTCTGGCGGCCTTCAATCTCCCTTCGAAGAACCCACAAATCTATTCCCCAACAACTAGCAAAAAGCCCACTAAAAACCCTAGCAAAGAAGAGTGACCGAGTGAAATGAGAAGTAGAATGAGAGCAAATGAAGTGAGATTGTTTCCATCCATCAAGGAACCCTAGCCATGCCTTACTTTTCCCTTTGGAACCTTACTTTGGTTGCCACAAACAACCATTAACAAACAAATACGCCTTTGTTCGCAGGAGCACTAAGGAAATGCCCCTAGAGAATTTTTAAAGGTTCAAGGAGTGCCCAGAGAACACTTTGAGATCGACGCTTCCAAAGCGCTCCCCACAGTGGCAGGTACTGCCTCAAATGGCTTGGCAGCAAGCTCCCAAAAAACACTCCCTAGAGGGCACTTCCAAATCGCTCCCCTTAGGAGTGTGCTTCAAGAGCAAAGTGAAGGGGGATTCAGAAGTAGGGAGGCATGCTCCCCTACAGCATTGGTCAAGAGGATAGATATTGCTTTGATGCCATGTAAGAAATTAGCATGCACACATAAATAATTGTCTTTATTATAATATTGCAACAATACAACTCTCACATACCATAAATCACATGC
This sequence comes from Picea abies, assembly GCA_900067695.1. Taxonomy (NCBI): domain Eukaryota; kingdom Viridiplantae; phylum Streptophyta; class Pinopsida; order Pinales; family Pinaceae; genus Picea; species Picea abies. Next base: position 13,411 of record CBVK0100315633.1, read on the forward strand.
CTATAACAACCCTACTTGGTTAGGTGGTTTAAGCACCTAACCTCTAACCTCAATATTTAACATTACAATTGTCACATGTCATAGACACATAAAAGTGAAATAAGTATCAACTAAGAAGGCCTTAAAGTTCCCTATGAAGCTTGCAAACCAAAAATAATTGCCTCCTAAAGGTACAATGCCAAGCATTTCTAGTGTAGTTAACGAAAGAAGGTAGCAAGGGACCCACCAAAGTCTCTATATAAGCAGGGAAATCTCCTCCAAATTCCATAATAGGCAAGGCACCTATAATGAAGTGCTCCTCCATCTACACCACCTAAAGGGAGCAAAGTCGACAAAAGCATGTCTTGGAGTATAATGCTACAATATGGTCGACCACTTATAATGAAATGAAATAGGCACTTAATAAAAGTGGCTTTAATATTTAATATTGATAGACATTAAGTTTAATAGGTGTAATTAAGAAAAGGGAATTGGGCCATGCAACTACCCATGAACCAAAATAAGGAGAATCGATGTCGATGACTCCACCATTAATAAAAATACCCATTTTCATTTCTTTCATTCATATTTCTTGTGTGATGCGTAGTCAATTTCATAACATAGTATCAAAGTGATACCAGACCCTATGAGCCTAGAAATATTGAAGTCTAGTGTTTGTGAAGAAGTTCAAAATAATTTCAAAGCGAGTGTCTTGTTGTGGATAAGAAGGTCATCCAAACTCATATTGAAGTCACGTTGTTGTAAGAGGAAATTTGTGTTGTTGTGAGAGGAAAGCATTTAAAATAGAAGGAGATGAAGCCACCGCCGTCACAAGGAGACAAAACCACCATCGTATCAAAGAGACAAAGACACTTCGTATTGGCAATTCGTATCGACTCATAAATAGTGTAAGTGCACTTTTAGTTAATCAATGGGAATCCCAAAGCCATGAGTTGTAGTGAGTCAAGATAAACAACGAGACCCTCAGCACTACTTGACATAAAAGGAAAACAAAGGACAAAGAGGCTCTTGAGGGGAGAATCCTAAATGCTCTAAATGTGTTGTCTATAGATGACCTCTATGATCGATTTCTTAAACTCCTCCTTGGGGTTAGAAGGTGGGGAAAGAATCCAATAAATATTTGTAGGGAGAAGTTAGTCAATAGAAATGCCAACAGACTATGAAAATAAAGGGCCTCAATGTACCAATACTATCTTTGTCAATAATGGCCCAACAAAGAACCTTGTTCAAAAGAATAAAGATCCAAATCTCCCCTGACCCAATACAGAGTCATTGGGTTCAAGACTCAAGTTCAATAAAGATAAGAAATAACCATAAAGACGCTCTCAAGATGCAAAGGATGGACAGAAAATTCAATTTGGACAATGTTTTGGGGCAACATCCATTTAAAATGAAATATATGCTAGATAATTATAATTTGAACGCTCTCCACACATGACCCGTCGAAAGCCTTAAATTGGCCCACAATTCTTTGAGCCAAAAACATGACAGATTTTATGACCACACTAAAGAGATGGCATCTTCAAAGGGATATCTAGGAAATATATCTAGAAACACTGGCTCTCAAGAATTGAAAGAGAGGCAAACCCTTTAAAAAGTGATGAATGAGAAGTTAAACATTGGATGAGGGTAGGACCAGACTAATCCCCAAGAAGGTGTCGATCATAGTAATCTCAATCAACTCCCCTTGGAAAAAGAAACAAAACTTGGAGAGTGTCATGAAAATATTAAAGACCACAAGTTAGCAGTGTTCACAAAAATGGGCCAAGGCATCTAACCTGTCAATGGAAATCTTCGAGAGAAGAAGCTAGAAGGACCAAATCATCAACAAAAAGAAGCTTTGAGTTTGAGTTATACTCTCACCCTCCACCTTCGATGAGTCATTCCCAAGAGCAATTCATGTGACACTCATTATAAAAAAAACTACAATATCCACACTTGGCCTTCAAAGGTTTTGCTTCCACTTGGAGCCTCCTTTCAATGCTCAATGTGTTGTGCCCCTAGTACAACATAAAGTAACAAGGCCCAAGTATTGGGCCACCAAAAGCCTATCTTATGGCTTTGTTATTATTTTTTCTAAGTAGCCCACGTCAACCATGCACAAGGATGAGGTTTTGCAATTTATTACTATAAATTGATACCTTTTCTCTCAAAGTAAAGCATGATTCAACTATAATATCTCTCATATTCGTGATATTTTAGATATAATTATAGGAGGCATTATATTTCTATTTCGTTGGCAAAGTGCCCCCATTTATCTAATTGGGGTATGCAATGTGTGACCCTTATACACAGAAGCAATGTGCTTGCCCCTATCTTCACGTGCTTACTACTCATATTCAACTATTTTGATTACTCTCTTATTACAATTTTTGTTTAGTTTAGGTATAGTCTATTGCAATTTTTGTTTGTGAATCATGTGCAATTTGGAGAGTTACATTGTTATTCTTTTAGTTTGGTGCCCACTTTCTTTCTCTTGCCTCCAAGTAACTTTCGTTGCATGGGTTGCTCTCTAGTAGCAAAATACTAAATCCTCTCCCGAACCAATAATTCGCTTTATAGTGCACTAGAATTTGCATGTTCTAAACTATGTTATGATACCAAATATAATGTGTTTCCAAAGACAAATTTATTCCTAGTTATAAGTGTGTCCTTGGATGGATTTTACTCTTGCATTAGCCAATAGATAAGGTAAGATAATTTTATTAATGTCCAATGAATGACTATAATAAGTAGGTCAATGGGACTAAAAAATACATCCAGTGTACATGCATAGTGGGAGTGTAAAATGGCTTACATAGAAACGTTATCAAAAACATATAGAGATCTAAGTAACTAGCTAAAAGAAGCAGTATAAAGTGCATGAAAAATGATTAAAAACCAAATATATACTCAATACAAAAGAGAGGACATCAAGGCATGTTGGAGCTAAATGTGAGGTCTGTGCACAACATGAAAGGTGCCTTGAGTGTGGACAATAGCAGCATTAATGATGTCCAGTGAGGTAGAGGGCACATGTGTGTTGTAGGCATGCATAAGTCATTGTTAGGATAGTTCTAATTTTAGTTGTTATAAAATTAGAAGTGGTGCCTTTTCAGTGTTAGATTAGGTTTTATTTTAGTAACGAGTCAACTGTTGTACCAGATTTAGAAGACGAAGTTTAGAGAGTCATTTTCAGAAATTGACTTTCCAGATTTAGCAATTTGCTTTTTCAAAATTAGATTAGGGTTTGATTTAGAAGACGAAGTTTAGAGAGTCATTTTCAGAAATTGACTTTCCAGATTTAGCAATTTGCTTTTTCAAAATTAGATTAGGGTTTGATTTAGAAGACGAAGTTTAGAGAGTCATTTTCAGAAATTGACTTTCCAGTTGACTTTCCAGATTTAGCAATTTGCTTTTTCAAAATTAGATTAGGGTTTTTGTTTTCTAATTTGGGTGCCATCAGAGATGGGCTATTTTGTATATTCTCCTAGCCACCGTCATCTATAAAAGAAAAGCATGGGTGCAACTGATCAATCAATTCCAGTTTTTCAGGGAGTTGTTGTAATGTTTTCTTTTCTGATGAAATAAGAAAACAGAGATGTGTTTTTGAGAGCTGCAGATACTACTCTTTGCTGTTCATATTTCCAGTTAGATATGTGTTGTAGATCTAACATATAAACCAGCAGTTTTGAGAGTTTTCTAGTTTGTTACTTTCCAGGGTTTTAGGTTGCAGGTTTGCTTACCATGAATTGAAAATTTGAAGTGGTATTAGAGTTGTGCTTCCAAGATCTTCCACAAATCCATGTATGGTCGATCAGTTGCCTGTGAGAAAGAATTGTTGATGAGGTAGAGGGCACATGCATGTGCCAAAGTTAGAGTAGTTCCAATTTTTGTTGTTGTTACAAAATTAGAAGTTATGCATTTTCAATATTAGATTAGGTTCTATTGTAGCAAGGAGTTAACTAATGTCAGTGCACAACATAAGAGGCACCTTGAGTGTGGACAATAGCAACATTAATGAGGTTCAACAACAGATTATATGAATCATGAGGTAGAGGGCACATGCATGTGCCAAAGTTAGAGTAGTTCCAATTTTTGTTGTTGTTACAAAATTAGAAGTTATGCATTTTCAATATTAGATTAGGTTCTATTGTAGCAAGGAGTTAACTAATGTCAGTGCACAACATAAGAGGCACCTTGAGTGTGGACAATAGCAACATTAATGAGGTTCAACAACAGATTATATGAATCATGAGGTAGAGGGCACATGCATGTGCCAAAGTTAGAGTAGTTCCAATTTTTGTTGTTGTTACAAAATTAGAAGTTATGCATTTTCAATATTAGATTAGGTTCTATTGTAGCAAGGAGTTAACTAATGTCAGTGCACAACATAAGAGGCACCTTGAGTGTGGACAATAGCAACATTAATGAGGTTCAACAACAGATTATATGAATCATGAGGTAGAGGGCACATGCATGTGCCAAAGTTAGAGTAGTTCCAATTTTCGTTGTTGTTACAAAATTAGAAGTTATGCATTTTCAATATTAGATTAGGTTCTATTGTAGCAAGTAGTTAACTAATGTCCCTGATGTCGAAGTCTAAGTTTAGACTTTGTTTTTGTGATTTTTGAAAGTTTGACATTCCAGATTTAGAAATTTTCTTTTTAAAATTAGAATAGGGTTTTCTTTTCTAATTTGGGCACCCACATAGATGGGGCTATTTTGTAGTCTCTCCTAGCCGCCTTCATCTATAAAGAAAAGAAGGGGCAAGTGAACAATCAATTCTAGTTTTTGAGCAAGTTATTGTACCATCTTTTCTACATTAGTAATTCTACGTTAGTAAGAAAACAGAGATGTATTATCAAGTGTTGTTGATTCTACTATTTGTTGTTCATATTTTCAGTTAGCTATGTGCTTGTAGATCTAGCATATAAACCTGAAGTTTTGTGAGTTTTATAATTTATGGTTTTCTAAGGTTTTAGGTTATAGCTCTGCTTCCATGAATTGAAAATTTAACAGAAAAATTTAACAGAAGGGGTTGATGCACTGTCGAGTCAACAATCACTGTGAAGGGGTTGGTGCACTGTCGAGTCAACAATCACTGTGAAGGGGTTGATGCACTGTCGAATGATGTCATACGGAGAGTTTTTGGGATTGAGGGGACTTAGTTGTGTGATCCTAGAAGGAGCACTAGAGCGAGGAGGTCCACCTCTCCTAACATCCAAGGTCATGGGGAAGAATCTCTAAATGGAGGACTGGTTACTTAACCAAACCTGGAAGTAATACTATGTGCGATGGGGAGTCTCTGGGATCTCCCAGCATTGATCCATCTACTAGACTATTGGTGTCTATACTAGGGTTTGAATCGACAGATCCTCTAGGATCTCAACAAGATTAGAGGACCCATTGAGAGGGTCAAGAGGAAACTCAAGGTCTCATTGATTTGGAAGCTGAAGCGGTGTGGATATCCTTTGCTACCCCAAGCTAACAGGACAACCAAGAAGTAAGAGTTGATCATCTTGATGGTCTCAAGTCAAGTCAGGGCAGGTAGACACTATGATCCATGTCCAAAAATCTCTCATAAAGAGAGCAAGTCACCTCTAGTCAGGATAACAAATGAAAGTGGAGAGAGCTTCTCGAGCCCCAATAAAGGCAATAATACTAGATGGGACATCAAAAAATGATATGTTTCTCTCTATCCCTTGTAAGTGGCATAAATAGGAAATCTTATTGGACCATGGGAGCGATCATTAATCTCAACCTAGAGCTGTGAGAGACCACCCAGAACTGAACAAGGGGGATCCTAAGGGCATGCATCCAATATCGATGTGTACACGAAGATCTAATAATAAGATCATCTCTCAACTATAGAAAGTGCTCAAAATAAAAGGTCATCTTCGACCCAAGACCCACAAGGGATGCAATACAAGTGACCTAGACGCACTATCAGATGTAATCTTTGATTACCCAATTCATGTCATGTGTAAACAGTAGGAGGTGGCATGGAGCCTCTAAAGACTAACTGAAAGGGTAGAATCAATCCGACGAAATGGCCATTGACTAAAGAAAACAAGAGGCTTCTGGAAACCAGCAACAAACTCACCTTGGTGACCTACCAAGGCAATGACCTCAAAAGAACATAGTGCAAGATAAGGGTATTGATCCCTGCAAGAAACCACATCCCTTAGAATCTGAATGCTTTGAAGGAAAGAAACCAATCTGAAAATGGCCTTAAGACATAATGGATGGGCACCAAACTGCGACTTGACTATGTGTTGAGGAACTATTTATTTTCATAGGATGATGCGTCGAGGAAGAAAGGTCTAGAAACTCTTTGTCCTAGACCAGTGAGTTTGAAGCAAACTAGGCCCCTTGACCTTAGAACCATATAGGATAATGGTTCTAATGTTCATGTCCAAGAGATGCACCTTGGATGAAATGGTTGGAAATGATTCTGACAACACATCTCTCAAGTAGGGCAAGAGAACCATATCCTTTATTAGGCCAAGGCCAGAAAGGATGTCTCAAACTAGAGCAAGGGCCTAACACCTGAACTCACAAAGAAGTTAGGTCATGGTGATGTCAATGTGCCACTTCTCTTGAGGTACAAGGATTAGATTTTACTTGTACTAATCAGATTATAAAGCACAACTACACTTCAAACAAAATTATGTTGATTAATTTTCTTAACATTAAATCCCCACCAAAATACTTTAGAGCTTTTTCAAATGTAGCCTAAAAGTGTTTACTTCTATGCCTTGACAACTCCATCTCCCTCAATTACCTTGTAGAAGAATCAACAATGATAAATATTTTACACTCAAATCTAGATGCTCACATTGCGATTTCACAATTTGCAAGCCTCAACCTCTCAAAATTCAAGAATTCTATAACAAGATGGTGTGCACCCTTATCTTTCACCTTTCCATGTTGCAACCTCCTAACCCTTGTGTAGAAGATTTCTCTTATTCATAGATTTTGAGAAAAAAGGCATCCACAATCTCCAAATCTAAGGAATATTGCATGAAAATAATACAATATTATGAAGAAGGCTCCCTATGAGAGAAAATATTCCCAAGATCCTCCTAAGTAATCAAGGCTTCCGTAAACATTTTGTCAACACTTAGCAAATAGAAAATGAATTCACAACACCCACAATCTACTTCTGAATCTTTCTTTCAGTTTCTTGATTCTTCAAATGCTCTCCTTAAAGTTAAGGTTGTACTTCCTAGTCACATTTACCTACTTTGGTCATTCATGGACAATAATATCATTTCATTTCATTTATCCTCTCTTGACACCAAAATCCTTCTGAATTCTCAATATTTTCTTGTATATTTTCTCAATACGTTGCAAATAGAAAATGAGTTTCCGACACACCATTTATTTCTGAATATTGCTTTCAATCTTGAATTTATCAACTGCTTTCGTCTCTTCTCACTAGATCCTCCTAAGCTTTCAAGATTTCAAGTGAGATTTTTATCAACACTTTGCAAATAGAAAAATTTCTATAAGTTCCCAACACCCAGCATCTATTTCCAAATTCTTCTTTCAGTTTTGATATTCTTCAGTGACTCCTCTCTTTGGTGCAATTTGACTATGTTATTCTAGCTTCAACCTGCATTGTCTATAGAACCACTCTTCCAACTATGGGCGGCCTCCCTTTAGCTATCGAGTATGTACCAGAAACCATCAAACATATCATCAATCGGAGACTGAAGAATTGATTGGGAGGTTTGCATTAACAATATGCATCTATGTTGGTTAAAACAAGTAATTGATATTTGTTGTCACAAGGTGATTTTTTCTCCCGATAAAAGACAACAAGTTAAATCTTAGAAGCATTTGAACAGCCATGACAGGCTCCACACATGAGATTCTTGAGGTATTCCAGGGAGGAGTGGTCCTGGGGTAGACAAGGATAGTGAGGGGAATATCACGTAGGAGCTCACTGAAGGTTCCAACTTGGCTACCAATAACTAGGCTAAGTTGGAAGAGTTGATTACAGGGATTCAAAATAGAATTAATATTTCTAGAACAAGGCCAATGATTGACTCAAAAGCAGTTCACACTCACTATAGGTTGAAGATGAACTCAAAGCTCAAGTTGGCCATGAGATATTTAGACTGCTTAAATTCATACAAGTCCAGCCATGTTAGGATCAGTGAAACGACTCTTTTTCTGCTCCCAAGTACTCCCAAATCAGACTCCACTCTCCAGAAAAAAGAGTCGAGTTAGCTCTTTTGACCAAAATTGAGTCAGACTCAGTCAGACTCTTGCCACAGTCGAAATATCCAAACAATAAGTGTTGGTAATACATATTTTTTGCATGGTCAATTCCCGCTAGCTCAATCGGTTAAGGTTTGGGTTTCGTTTTCTAGGCAACCCGAGTTCAATACGCTTACGGTGAGTTTAGTCGGGAGGAGACACCCAAAAATCCAACCATGTTAAGGATCGGTGCGGCCCAGGCCAGGTGCGATCCCTGGGTGATTTTGACGGCTTAGATGCCCCTGGGTTGTGGTTTCTCAGCCAACGGTTAAAAATGATTGCCCAGCAGGTTACGGGCACATTTCGAACAAACAAACAAAAAATACATATTTTTTGCATGAGAAATCACAAAGGAGCTAAGCCATGCACTATTATAGGTATTTGAAAGATATTCACCTGTTCTTTTTGCTGATTTTTTCTTGTCTTTGGTGATTCTCTAGGAACTCCTTCATTGCCCCTATTACTTGTACTTTAGAGTCCCCTCGAAGCTTGACTTACTTTGGTTGCTCGTGAACATCAATACAAAATTTATTTCCGAAAATTTGCAAATTCCCAAAAGAAAGAGAATTTGCTTGGCAATATTAAAGCACCTTGGTGGGGGAAAGATTAGGCAATTTTTGCCAATACTTTCTACAATTTTAACTAAGTTGATTTATTGTTTATTGCCAAGTACTCCCAAATCAAACTGAAGACTCTACTCTTTGGGTTTGCCGAGTCTGAGTTGTGTGACATTGGTTAGGAAGCTAGATAATAATTTTGCAGATACAATTGGCAACTTGGAAGATGAATTTGGAGATGGAGGAACTTAGAATTAAACATTATGAGAATAAGAGTATAAGTACTGCAAAGATAGGCATTGTGAGGAGTGATCTCCTGCGTGGTGTCAAATTTATACAGACTGCTGTATGACAGAAACGTCTCAAACTTCAAGTGGTCCCAGCAGTAAGGAGTGGGGCAATGAAGAGACAAGCTATCAAGATTAAGGCAGAGATTAAAAAACCTTTCAGAAGAAAAAATGTAAGAATGTAGATAACGACCTGAGAGAGTTGAATAAGTGGAGACACCGAGGGAAAAGGAGAAAATAGCTTGAAGTTTGAAGTCAAGAGGAAGAAGAAGCATTGCCCTCCAACATACACAATAATGTTTACATTTTGGCTGTGGAACTTCGGGAGGAGTCTAGAACCTCATTTGCATATCTTTCAGTGGTCAACGATGCAGGAGGAAATTAGGCGCCTGCAAATGGAGAGAGTGGAAGCAAAGCAAGAAGCTTGAAGCTGTTCAAAGATGTGGAGAGAGTGGAAGCAAAGCAAGAAGCTTGAAGCTGTTCAAAGATGGTAGTTCTTTTGCACAGTTGATAGATATCCTGAAGAATGGGCTTCGGCTAATGAATGTTAGCCTTTGGGGTTACTCGGAAAGTGCTTTCACCTTGCTAGGAGATCACTAGGCCTCCTAGCCCCTTGACAATGCTTCATGGGCATACAGATGGTTTAGTTTGGGTGGGATGCTTGACCTTAGAGAGAGTGCTAGCATAATGCTCTTACCTAGGAGGTTGTTAACCTGGTTGGCATGATCACTAACTCATTGGGTGCACACAATGGGGGAGTTGATCGCTCTATTAGGGGAAATACCTACCTAGGAGGAGAAGCGCTAGGAACCCGGAGATTGGCACTCGACGCTAAAAGCATGCGACCATGTGACATACACCTTGGAGGTTGGAAACTTGACTTAAGGACACTTGGGTTGAGGAGTACACTTCTTGGAGGTTGGTTGTGGAGCATAATGCATATGTTTGTGGAGAAGCATTACAGCATGGTAATCAAAATGGCACACATGGAGAAGAATTGGGCACATGAGAGGACATGTGGCACACAATTAGGAGGAAGGCCTTGCATGAGGACACTTGGAAACCACCATGGAAGAAGTAGCATCGGACCAACAACTTGTTGGAGAGAAAAATATCCTATAGGAATGGTTGGAGGGCGTTTCATCTTGGGGGTTGGATAAACCATAGTATTAAACTTGTACATCCTTGTATTGTAGAGCACTCCATATGGGGTTGCCTTGTTGGTTACTTGCATGGACACATCCATGTTTAATGTTAGCCTCCCTCACCTATTGTGTATAAAGGGAGGAGAACACACCATCAATGTACTCTAATCTATCTTTGTAATTGTCTTGGAGAAGTCTTGTAGGGAGCAAGACACTATGATTTGTGATGTAAATCCTAGGAGAACATGAAGAGGAGAGAGACATCTTGGATGTCTTGGAGAGTTTGCTCTTGCGAAATGCTAGGGTTTGTGCTTTACAAGTAAACACTAGAGAAGAACAAGACACTAGAGAAAGCAATGATTTGTCTTGTCAAGCTAGTGCCTTGGATGATATTGCAGCCTTGTTCTTGCGTGATGCATGGAGACTAGGGAAAGTGTAGTGGAGAGCCTAGTTTGATGAGTCTTAAGCTTGGTGTGATACCTTGCTCAGAAGAAGACTTTGTTATTTACTCTTGATGTTCCATGGAGGCCTTAGAAGAGTTGTACACCTAGAGTTTGAGAATTCAAACCCTAGGATGGACATGTAGACTTGGAGGCTAGCGCGAGAGTTGTCTTGCCATGTACATGTGTAATACAAGATGGCTAGGGTTTGGAAACCCTAAGGAAGACGAGTGTTGGCATTAAGAGCTTGTGTTAAAAAACAAGCTTGGTGAAAAGCCATGGAGGACTTGCCAGTGTGTATGCTAGCTTGTTGAGAATCTTTGGTGGGGTGACCAGCTTTGGTTGGGAGTGATTCCTAGCTGGGCGGAATTTGGTGGCTAGGGTTTGGAGAGCTTGACTTGTACCAGCTTTGTAATAAAGCTGTGCAGTATGTACTTGTACTTTATCTTTATATATATTAAGTTTTCCAGCTGTCCAAATTTTGTGTACTTGCAGACTTGATTTTCAGTTTATATTATCTTCATGAGTGGGTAAATCTAGTGCTAATTATGCATGCTGATTTGACATAACATAACATAGCACTGAATTGGTTAAGTGAATTTACACACATCTAGAGGATAACAGAGCAGATTTACTGCTGTTATAAACTGTGGTTATAAGACATTCCAGATCTGTTACATGCTTGCAAAGTGTGCCCCAAGGGCTGTAGCTTTGTCGTATTGAAGTATACTTGAAAGGTATATATTTTCTTGGGCTGCCTTGTGAAATCAGGTTGAAGAGAAGTGGAATATTGCTGCTGTAAATTCATAGTTCAGATTCAGCACTAACACTGAATTTACAGGAAACAGATCTGAGAAACCCCAAGGTTGAGGTGAAACTTCAGAATTTGCATTAATTTCCTAATTCTCGGAATTTCTACAATGAAGGTGAAAGTAACTGAACTGAAGCTCTGGCTAGATGGCTCATCCTTTTCTCAAAATGACAGATTGTCAAACATCCCAGTGAGTCCAAATGGTTATGCAATAGGAGGCTGCGAGTTAGAGAGGTCTATGCCCAGAGCAAGTTATAAGAAGGCAATACAGTTCTGTTCTCTGAACAAGTGTCAAGAACTATAGCTGCAAATCAGTAAGGAGTCTGTAGTCCAATGCTGGTTAATTTTGGCTGTTGGCAATAGATCACCAAGACTACTGCTCTACATTTTGTACTCTCTTGGGTCAATTTGAGAGCTTAATACTAAAAAAAATATCAAGGAAAAAAACAAGGGCACTCTTGACACTAAAGGAGTTCCAACACTCATTTCGGATTTAAGATGGCCACCAAAGAATAATGAACTACTCAAATAGCAAGATTTGAACTATTTCTTAGGATAAACAAGCAAAGGTGCACTACAAGTGTACAAAATGAACTTCCAACAAAATATAAGGCAATTTGATACTCTTCTAATAGTTACGTTTTATCTTCTTTACAAACAAATGCCAATTTTATGACACTTGATGTGGAAGAGATGCCGTGATACATTACAACAAACACACTAATCTTGCAACTGTAGCACAAAATCAAAAGGTTTTCATTCAATTTCAGTACTGCACAACTAAGCACAGAAACAGTACTAAGATGAAACCAGCACAACATCAATGTTAAATAAGATATGCTTCACATAACTGCTTTTACAGAAGTCAATTGAGTCTAGCCCAGGGCATTTTGAGAGGAAGCGTGTTATCCTCCCCACCCAGATCAATTCCCACAAGTGACATGTTGAGCTCCTAAGAAGTATATTGTCGTATCGGCCTTGAGCACTGAAGAATCCAGTTTACCCTGGGTACCATCCTCAGAATGGGGGGAAGTGCCTGGTAGGTTTCCCCATGATATGTATTTCAAAGAAACAAACTACTCTACAGAAACAATTAGGACACAGTAAAAACTTTCAAAGTGCATCAAGTAGAATAGCATTACCTTATAATTTTGATAATCTGACAATATATGTGTTTGCAAGAGTCCCCGAATGTCATAATCAGCATCACACTGTTAAAAAATATGTCCATCACTGTCAGAATATATATAAAACCAACCCCACATTTAACAACAAAATCCAAACTAATCACCCTTTCAAAAACAAATTGACCCCAAAAGATGATGCAATAAACTATAATAATGATTCTAATGAAATTGCTAATCAAAAATAATGGTCTTTATCATGTAAAAAGACAAATATCTTAACAAAGGTTGAAAGGCACATATGTTGATCAAGGGCCAAGGTTCAACATTTCTCCTCCATCATTCTATTGCAGGTAGCAACTTATTATCAAGGGC